>JAAQPF010000098.1:0-97670 GCA_013396165.1 Fusarium globosum
CAGCGTCAAGGTCCCCCGTCTGCTCCGCGTCCAGGTCCTCCATCAGGACAGCGTCAAGGTCCCCCGTCTACCCAGCGTCCAGGTCCTCCCCCAGGACAGCATCCAGGCCCTCCCTCAGGACAGCGTCAAGGTCCTCCCCCAGGACAGCGTCAGGGATCCCTCCCTCCAATTGCCCTCCCTCGGCGTCCCCCTCCAATACAGCGCCAGGTTCCTTTGTCTGTGCAGCGTCAACGGCCTTTGCCAGTTGCTATTCCCCAGGTCCCTCGGCATGGTGTGCCTCCTCAACAACCAGCCTTTTCTGGCGTCTCTCGTCCTCCCACCGGTTCAGGAAGCCCATATGGTCAGAGCCAACCTGCTTCGAGTTCTCCACGTGCTAGTGACATGTCTGGTTTGCCTCGTGGTTCCCCGCTCCCTCAAAAGAGCAATTCACCAGCTCGATCACCGAGCAGTAGTGCTCTACCCCGAGGCTCGATCTCTGGAAGCCCTCTGAATCCCAGCAGAAGTCGTCAGAGTACAATAGGCAGCTCGTCTGTCTTGCCAACAGCCTCGCCTGCATCTGGAAAGAGCACGCCTTCCCGCTCGCGGGCGTTGACAGCAGGATCTCAACAGTCATCTGGGCAGAAAGAAGACCGTCTCGTTACCAAGGCAATTCGTGTCATCAAGGCAGTCAGTCCAGCAGATGTCCAGAAGCTGTCGGATACTGTCGGGCAAGCACTTTTCATGACAGTAGAAGTTGGAGATGTCGGAACGATCAGCAATACGGAGTACCACAAGAGTTTCCAGGGCAGTAAGTATCCGCTGGTCAAGCTCTTTCGCCAAACGGAGCTTGCTACCGAGCCAGTGCCTCGAGCCCCTCTCGGCGGTGGAAAGTGTCTGATTCCAGCATCCTGCATCGAAGTCGGGGCCGTTGTGACAGATAACCCCGGACTGGTCCATGGCGTCGATCTTACGGTTTCAAAACTGTCCTTGGAAACGACTAGTATTGCGACCTCCTCCCCCATCAGCAAGTTTCTCGGAAGCTTTCTTACAACCATGGCAACTACAGAGAGCAGAAGTATCTTGAAAGCTCTTGGAGTGCCTACCTCGGTTTTCAACTTGGTCGAAAAGAAAGGCAATCGGGACATGTTCATTAAAGGATTTCTCAATGGTAAGTGACCTCACATTTCTACTGATCAGTCTAACCGAATCTTCAGGTATGTCCCTATGCGATAGCCTGAAGATATTCCAGGACGGTATCCCCGTGATCAAGGATGTTTGGCGTAAAGGCAGATATGTTAATGTCAACTCCCCTCAAGGCCCGTTCAACAAGGCAGGGACTTACTTCTACCTTCTCATCTACTACGACGAGAAGACGGGCGACGTCGGTCTATACGTCGGCAAGACGAGTAGTCTTTACGACCGGTTCAAGCAGCATTCAGTTGCCTTTTCGGGAGACAACGCGACTTTGCATTACCGAATGGCCCGTCAGTTGCTTAGCAAGGACACCACCCAGCGCTTATTCCCAATTACGTTCTTTCCTGAGGGATCATCCAACCATTCGGCATTTTGCGCGTGGGCAGAGTCATTCCTTGCTGTCCTCTTTGAGTGCTTCAACCCCGTGATGCTAGGCGTACAGGTTCCCATGCGGGCAAACCAGATTTTTGGCGCCCTTCCCGACTGGGGTAGAACTGCCCAACAAGACGCATGGGCGCGAGCCTACACAAGACCTCTTGCCGAATTCATTTTAGACATCGGGCGCCAGGTCAAGGATGCGGATCCTTCTCTTAAATCATTCAACTTGAGTGATCGCTTTATCGGTTTGAACTGGGCAGTTCCATTAGGGGGTGGTCTTTGGCACGACGCGCATCTTTGGATTCGGACCCCAAGTCCCGCTGAAGACAGTAAACCAGCTGTATGGTCCTTCAGGACAAGCCCCAAGCGCCTCACAGTGGAGAATCGCATCGCACTCTTCTACGGTCGAGGTGGAACGTACCCAGCCAAATTTCGACCCATTGTTCCTGTTGAAGGGACGTCCCTTGGTCCAGGATCCTTTGTCAACGCGGTGGTTGAGATTACAACCCATCCAGATATCAAGCACCCTAATCCTTTCGTTAAAATTCCCACTGTCGGTCCGTTCGACTGTTGGAACGATGCCTCACGGCTCGGAATTCGCGTCGAATTCCAAGACAAAGGCCAATGGAAGACGCGGTACCTGAAGGCTGACTATCTCGCCATGATGGCTACAAGGGTCTTTCAAATGGATATTTCTGACTTTGGGGAGGAGATCCACCAAATCGAACTTTGCTGGCTTCATGTGATGAAGATCATGGCAGCACTATTGAATTGGCAATGGCAACCAATCACCGCTTTGAGCAAGCGAGTCTGGAATTCATATGTCTGCCGAGTACACACCATGGAATTTGACTTCTTCCATCAGCGCCTCATCATCGGCGATACTCAGATAGTCAACAAGCCATGCCCCAAGCTGTTGACTTTGGATGAAACTTCTGATCTTATTGAGAAAAAGTTTGGAAGCGGTGTTTCTATTGGCATGATTCCCGACGTGATTCTGGTCAACCCAGAACTTGGGCAGATGCGGCGTGAAAAGTGTGACCTCTGCTACATGGTTAGTTACCTCTATCTAGTTGATACCGCCTTCTTGATACTGACTTGAACCAGCTGCCTGCCGGTGTATTGTCCCGTCGGTGCCTTGAAAGAAAAGCGCTCAAAACTGTGCGGGGTCTCGGCGTATTTCAGTGCCCGTTTTCAGCCACATTGGGGCGGTATTGCACTTTTACGGACAGAGTCGAGGACCGAGAAGATGTTGGCGACCTTGTGTACCTGCACCGCGATTTTTACCCTGTTCAACTGACGATGTCCCCGCCCAACCTGTTTCAATACCTTGAAACAGAGGAAATGTCGGCCGAGGAAGCTATCGATGATGAAGATGGTGAGGGTGATGATTAGTTTTTCGGGCAGGATTGATGGTGCTCTTCCTTGAACTACAGATGGTGCTTTAAAGCCCATTTGCGAGGTATAGGGCATGTCTTCAGGGAAGGGAGAATGTGCCAAAGATAGGAATTGTTGATTGAATTGGGTCGTATGGTTTCATCCGGCTGGGGGCCAGAAGCCATCTGGCAGCCACACGGTTTCCCGCGACACCAATATCTCAGACAGGTAGAAATTGAATCTGGAAAGCCAATGAGCTTTCGTACTTGTCAATATTCAACACCCTTCCCGAGTGATCGTTCTTACGCCCTTTGACATTGATAATTTCCGCAAAATGACTTTCTCGAAATGGCTCATTTGGGCGGTATATATGATGATCAGCTTATTGTACCAAAGTGAGCCCAGCTGCTTGGGAGAGTAAAGGACCCTTAAGAAGCCAGAAAACACCAGACACAATACAGAGTATCAAAATAAACCCAGCAAAAGATATTATAAGCTTAGTAAAGATATAATAAGTTTATGTAAATTTACCTAAGCCTTTTCATCACTTAGGATTAAGGTCCTGAGTTTTCTTTCCTCCCCTCGGGGACAAGGAATTGGCTGAGGAGATCACCGAACAGGACTGTGACATCAGATAAGCAAAGCTGCGCTAAGATAAGCACGATCGTGTACGGAGTACCCAGACCATAGATTATCCGGTAGCAAATGTGAGAAAGCCACTACCCTAGGCCTGATTAAACGACACATTTGCGGCACTCGGTGTTGCTTGGTTGTTGGTGGTGATTGCAAAGGGGACATAGTGAAATGGGGATACAGCGGATGTGAGACATGACTCTTTGCTTAACTATCAATATAGCATTCGGATTATCCAGAAATGCAAGAAATACAGACAATGAAAGTTCGTGCCCCACCCCACCATTCTTTAGCAGTAGGGCTCACACTCGCACCATTCATTCTTTGCAATTATGAGAACTTTACCTTCAAAAAACTGCGAAGTGAGTCAAACATACCGCTGACAAGCGATTGAAGCGCTCTCTAGAATCAAAACAGAGAAAAGAACTCTGTTCAGAGCCTTTGGATTCATACAGAGGAGCGTTGGTGAGGACCATCAGGGGCTGACAGTGCCGCTGCGGGCAAGGACCCCTGTCACATAGAGTGGCAAACTAACGGTATATAACCCGTAATCTCCGAAACTCTTTCGCCAGCGGGCAACCGCTGGCATATGGTCTATGTGAGTAGTAGCTCAGCGGTTAAACTTTGCATTCCCACTAATACCTTGTCAGTGAAACGATACAGGTTCGTACCTAAGCTCCCAGCAACCACTGTTCGACTCCAACTAACTTCCCTCAAGAGAAGATTAGCATGGCCCCTGCACTAAGGATGGTAAGTCATAGTGAGAGTTGCCTGTATAACTTGTACTAACTAGCGCATTAGACACGCTCAATCAAAGAGAAGCTACCAATTTTTTTGTGATTTTTTGCTCTAATTTGAACCTATGGATCACGACACGTCGAAGCGGTGCAACTGGTTTTCACGCCAAGACCAGGAATTCACAGCGACCATTAAAGAGCTCAGTTCATTATGCCTGCATTTATTTTCCTTTTATCCTGTCTATCTGAATTGATTAACTAGAATCGCGTGGCTGGTAAAGATGTTATTTATTTGGACAGGACTTATTGAACCATCACGCTTCCAGCACCAACAGCTAAATGAACGAGTGCTCATCGTCATTACCAAAATTTATCATTCATTCATCAAATCTCACCAAATGATCATGAACACACATCATCCCAAGCTCATCCTAAAATGATCAAACCTCATCAAAACTCATCAATGCTTGCGGCCCAACCTGCATCTCTTCTTCTTTGTAAGCAAAGTCGCCAGCCTCTCCAACGTTGAACGTGACATCGAGAGCTACAATCTCTTTTACCTGATAGATTGTAGTACCGCTTCTCTCAAGATGAAGAGGGAATGTGTTTGCGAGCGATGATAACAGACGCAGTTTCAGCGGGAAATGGTAAATGCAATACTCATTAAACGCGGTTAAACGTGACTTGCATCATAGTATGGAGAATTTTGCGAGTTTGAGTATTGTACGTGGCATGGACCGAGACGTGCAATTGATATGAGCATAATATCATCAGTCATTGTTTGAGAGGCCGTGTGCGCTGTGATAATGCGATGGTGTAAAATGAAGCTATTCAGAGAGGATACCGCGCGTCAACAAGGGGACATCTCATCAAGACTCGAGTGAGACTGCTCAATCCGTCTGCAGATGATCTCACATAAAAATGCAACAATTGCTCGAGTGAATCAGTAGGGCATGGTGCCTTTTGAGATTGCCATCGCATTCTCTCGTAAGCGTGTACTCATCCTTCGGATTGAACCACGTCGCTGCAATCCCCAGCATCTTATCAACACCAAATACCCTCTTAATAAACAATAGATCGACATCAATACATACCAGATAAATTTCAACAAAGCACCACCGTGCATCTCTTTGTTCCCTCCTGCATTACAAATACACTTCCCCCGTCCGGACGCCGACACCATAAGCCGGGCTAATCCTCCCGCTACACCCCACAAAACCTCACCTCTTCGTCCACATTTCGTCCGCATTTCGTCCGTGTACATCATCAACACCCTCTCACATTCTCACCCATCAAACCCCTTCATATTCACACTCTCTACCATCTCATTCCTCTTCGGCCGAATTGCTCTCCTACAGCCATGTCCGAACCACCCACCAAGCGCCGCAAAGTTCGAAAGGGAACACGAAGCTGCTGGGAATGTAAATCTCCCCTCCACTCACACAACGTGAGGTGCTTACATGCCCAGGCCGCCGCCGCAAGATAAAATGCCAGTTCTCAAAGGAAGACGATCCAATCTGCATAGGCTGCACACAGCGCGAGACAAGCTGTATATCGCAGGAATATGTCCCCACGCCGCCCGCCGCGCCCCAAGACAAGCGTCTTGCCCAGCGCCTCGGCCGTTTGGAGGAGCTGATGGAGAAGCTGGTCGACAAGCCGCTGCCATCGCCTGAATCAGAAGACCCCGCGCTGGAGCGGTTCACGCAGCATACGGCTGATGTGTTTGAGTCGTCGGTCGTGGATAACGCGCAGCAGATCCTGGACCAGCCTGACGCTGCGATCGTGACGCACAAGTTTCCGAACCGCTCTGCAAAGGCGTCGCATGTTTCTGCGCAGCTGCACGCGCTTTTCCCGTCGCAGCAGATTCTGTATGCTATTTCGCAGCAGAGTCCGGGGGCGCGTTTTGTCCTGGCCATGTTTTACTCGCAGCAGGATCAGATTGATGGGAAGCCTGAGCCTATATCGTCGCTGGCGCAGATACCGTCCGTTACAAGCCATCCCGCCATTCTCGCCAAGCGTCTTCTACAGCTTGCTGTTTGTCTGCAGCAGATGCCTCCATTCTTCGATGGGAGTACCCTCGGGTTGAGTAAATCGCCTCGTGAGACGATGGAAGAGTGGATTGCTGTTACTGGACGTCTAGTCACATCAGACGACGACTTTGTTGGGTGTTTGGAAGGTCTCGAGTGTCTAATCCTCCAGAGCTTCTACCAAAGCGATGCAGGCCATTTGCGAAAAGCGTGGTTAACAGGCCGTCGCGCTTTGAACATGGCGCAGCTCATGGGCATTGATCGCAAGAGTGCCAAGTCAATCAAATCCGTAGACCCATCATTCAGCAACAAGCATCGCCCTTCACCACCAGTCATTTGGTTCCGCATCAACTGCAACGACCGCTACGTCTCTCTCGTTCTCGGGCTGCCTATTGGCTCGCGCGATAATAGCTTCGCAGAAGACAATGCTCTCGTGTCGGATGCACCGAGCGACAAGCTTGGCAAAGTGTACGCGATGATGGCGGGCAAGATCGCGGATAGGAATGAACTCAAAGGTAGCGAGGCGTATGCCCTCACGCAGTCCATTGACATGGAGCTTGAGAAGGCGTACAAGATGATGGATGATGGTCTGTGGTGGAAATTACCCGACATGGCCATATGCTGCGGTACATCCGACGCGTCAGGCGACGGAATGAGCGTGATAAAGCTTCAAATTCGGCACTTCTCGCTTCTCATTCTTCTCCATCTTCCCTATCTTCTTCGCGATCGCGGCCAACGACGATACGAGTACAACCGTGCAACATGCATGCAAGCAAGTCGCGACGTGCTCGCCCGATTCCTCGAGTACCGCAATTGCTTTACTACATCCGTATCAGGCCGTCACGTCGATTACTCTGCCCTTGTAGCGGCCATGACACTCCTGCTGGGATACCTCGGGTGGCGCTGGCCAGGCTACGAGACAGAAAAAGAGCACGACAGAGACCTCGCCGAAAAGACACAAGAGAGGATGCAAGAAATGGGAGCGCTAAATAATGACCGGCTCTGCATTGAAGCGGCGGAAACAATCCGGCAGCTTCTGCCCATCGTGCAGAGACAATCAGGCACGAGCGGAGAAAATGTCCATCTCAACGTCCCGTTCCTGGGTACGGTGAACATCAACCCCGGTCCGACGCCGCCCGCCTCCACAGCGAGCATGATAGCGTCCAACAGCACCACGCCCAGTGGCAACGTCGACATGTCACAGTTCCCGCTGTCATTCAACTCGCCAAGCTTTGGCTCCGAAAACTGCGACCTATCCACAACGTGCGCCTTCGCGCCTGATGTGTTGGACTCCAACTGGCCCTGCTTCACGGCCGACCCAGAGGATTGGGCACTGCAAGGTGTAGACACTACGTACTGGACTATGCTCAACAGCAGTATAGCATGAGGATAAAGATATGTATGATTATGATATTTATACCCAAGATGAACCAATAAAACACCAAGCGAATGCATACCAACGTGTAAAACAAAGGGACTAGGCTTGTCTAGCCAGGGTATCTCCATCAGGTAACCTCCTCACAAACGCCACAAATGAGATCAACTCCAGTATCTAGGTGCATGTATGTTTGAGCGCATAGGTAGTATTCAGTCCTGTAAGCCTTCTACCAGGGCCTCACGGTCAACATCAACAGTGGTGACCTGAGCGGGCGCGCCCTTTCGTTTCTGAGCAGCCCAGTATTGATGAAAGCCAGGAATCGACCCGGGCTGGTTGATACCCGGCGTCCGGTTAAGATTCCTGTCCTTTTCCTTCTCCGCAGGTTTTGGAGGGGCATTTTCACTATTGCCTGAAGCCCAAGGCCTCCAGCCAACCCATTTTCCTATTCCTCCTGCGGGGCTTCCTTGGGGGGTATCCGAAGGAGCTGGCGACGCAGATCTGTTTGACCCAGGCCTGTTAAGTGGGTTGGACACAGTTCTACTAGTGGGAAGACCAGCGAAAGTGTCTCGGAGGGCAGCGGTGCTTCGCTTAGCTGCACCTCTGTAAAGTGTGGGCTGCGCTGTGACGCCCGTAACGACAGCTTCAGCGCCACCAAGTGGTCGAAGGGTGAGCTGACTAGGTCGAGCCTTGAGCGTGTGAATGTCAAGGCCGCCTGTAAGAGACATGATGGATTCATGAGAGATAGCTCGATGAATCCTCGGACGCGGCATGTAGTCGTCTCTATTGTCCTCAGAGCTCTCAACGATTGAGCTCTCGTCAATTGACGGGGTGTTGCCGAGATCGGGTGTCTCAGTTCGAGACATGACCTCCTCGCCCTCATCTTCGTCCTCCTCATGTATCACATCATCGTTGAACTGACGCGAATTTTGAGGTGGCGTGCCTGGATCAAGCTGGAGGGAAGGTGCTTGAAGGCTGAAAGCCGAAATGTCAGACGGGCCTTTACGGTGCGTCCGCCAGGTGGGCGACATGGGGTCAAAGCTCGTAGCTGGTGACATTGGATAATCGCTGTCGCCAAAATTCGAGTCAAACATCGAGTTGCGTAGATTCGATCGTGGTGAACTTGGAACGGACGACGCGATTTCAGAGGGTTGCTCTGAGAGCATGGACCACCTCTGTTTGGGCATCGATATAACAGAGTTGGGTTCTTTGGTGCTGATGGAAGCGAGGGCGGGCAGGGCAGGTCCCAAACTCCAGCGAGCAGAAGATTTCGGGGTGGATGTGCCAGAACTTGTCGATGCCGAAAAGATACTAGAGTTCAAGCTCGCGCGCTTCCGCCTCATTTTTTGTTTGTCAGCCTTGGCTGTAACGTGATAATGGTGGTGGATGTGAAGCTCTTGCGAAATTCGAGGAGTCGTCGGCGGCTCATAGGCCTCGAGTTCGTCTTTGAGAGTCGTACTGCTATCGGTGATGGGCTGGTGGGTGACAAGTTGTTCTCGCAGAGACTGAATCTCGTCGTTCGAATTGAGAAGCATCTCTCGCAACTCAGCCATGCCAAGTTGTAGATTGGCATTGTCTTGAAGAAGATCCCGAACAAAATGATTGACGACGGGATTCCCTGGCTTCGGTTCTTGCAGTGTTTTTGATGCAGCTGCACCTTTTAGACGACCGGCGGCTGTATTGAGCTGCTTCTCAACTTGTCGTTGACGCTCCATTCGCCCAATAACCTCGGCATGTCTTTGCCGCTCCTCTCGAGCTTCCTCTTCCATCCTCTCCAGCTGATCCTGCATGTCCATGATACCGCGTTGCGCCTCCTTGCAACGCTGTGCATGTGTTCGAGCATCTTCTTTCGTCGACCTCAATTCGTGATAGAGATCATCCTGTTCCAATTCCAAGAGGGAAATATGCCTCTCAGCATCTTCGGCTCGCAGGGCAGCAGACTCGAGTCTTCGGACGGCTTGTTGAGACGACAGCAGACTTGCTTCGAGCGCTTTGATCTTTGTATCGGATTCGGAGACGGTGTTGTTGAGCAGTTCAAGCTGGTCGAGGAGGTTACGATTTTCCTCAATTTTCAGGGCATTCTCAGCCTCTAATTCCTGCTTGGCCATTTCCAGACGCTCTATCCTGGAGGAAAGATCAAGACGATCTCTCTCCGCGTCGGCCATATATGCTTCATGTCTAGCGAGTAGAGCCTACAAGGGAGACAGACAAGTCAGCAGTCTGATGGGGCATTGACGTGTCTAGCGGGGACTGGCATGCGGGACACGCGGGTGTTTAGGCGGTGGAAGAAGTGGCAGGCGTATAAAAACAGAGGAATGCCCCAAGATTGAGGATTGGTACCTGACTAACCTGACCAAGTTGTGCCGCGGTATGGACATCTTTTTCGACTGTCTCTAGAATGGAGCAATTTTTCTTGAGGAGAGCGCAGTCGATTCGCCCACAGCAGCAAGTCATCTCAGAGATATGCGGCTCCGGCCCAAAATCCGGCCTCTCCATGATGGGCGGAGCGAAATCGGAGATGGAGAGGCCTTTTGGAGATTTGATTATTGTACAGATAATAGGATAAAGAGTTGGCGAAGGGTAACGAGGGCGGCGGAAGATAAGGGATCGGTCGGCAACATGATAATACTGTAGATCGGAGGGGATGAGGAATGATCGAAGGGCGAGGTTAGAACATGGTCCGTCGGCAGCGGATATTAGACTCGTGACAAGCCGGAGTCCAGGCGAGGCAAGAAGACGATGGCCGTCTCGTCGGGTTCGAGTCGTTTTGATGGGAACGGCTGGTGTTTACTGTTGAGCCAAACAAAGAGGGTCTTTGTTGTGTATAATTGGCTGAGGTTGTAATTGGTATGTGGGCTCCCGCGCGAGTCTAAGTTGGGTAGGAGTGGAGTTTTGTTCCTGACTTAGCGAGATCGCCGACAGTTGAAGTTTTGGAGTAAACAAAGAGAGTGAAGCAGATAAATTTGGACAGACTACAGTGACGACTTGTTTGTATTCGTAGGTGTTGCATTGAGAGAATAAACAAGGCAGATGAGGCCTCAAAAGAGACCAACCTCAGTCACTTGCACAAGCCATGTGATGCAGAGACGGCCAGGGTAATAGGCTGCAAACAGTTCGTACAGGGGATCTCTTTAGGCACTCATCAGGGACGGAGACTCTGGACTTGGTTAGCGCGATAGAGTTGCAGGGAAGACGTGTTGAACGCTCGCGATTCCCTCATTTCCTTTTCGCGTGTGATTGGATGTGGAATTCAAGGTTGTCACACCTCGCTGAATCCGCCATGACGCAGAGTTAGCGCTCAGAGATAAGACGATAAGGCACGTGATGAGTGAACTGACATGGTCCAGGGTAGTCTATCTGATTTGACGAACTCTAAATGTCCTCTAAGCCATCATTACCCTATCATTTTTCGCTTTCATGCTTTTACACCGCCTGCATTCGTTCAATGCCTCGTAAGCCGGCAGTTAATAGTGGCATCATGCTCTATGCGGGGCCTTGCTTACGGATACAAATACAAATCGGAAACGGTTGGATTGTAGTGCAGCCTTAACAAGAGAACGGCTTACAACGTCGGCATGTCGTCATACACAACCTCGCCCGTAAAGCTTCGACCAGTCACATCACTCCCATTGTCATCCCCCACATCATCGTGGGCATGGATGATACGGAGCTTCCAGTGGTGATGCTTGCGTTTTGTTAGGGAGGGACCTTTGCATTGCTCTGCAGCTGCCGTCGAATTGATGGCGCCATGCCCACGTTTCTTCGTTTCCCCCAATTTCGGTCTCCCACTGCTACCTGCCATACCATCCCACAGCTCTCTCTCTCTCTCTCCCTCTTCTTTAATAAGACGTCTTGATGCGTCCACATCCTAGATTACTTCAAAGCTTTCGCTCAGCTCGGATACAAACACCTCGATTATTTCTAGCAAGGCCTTTCTCCACATACAGACCAATGACGCAAGAGTACAAGCTCAAGGGCGTTTCATCGCTCGACCTCTCCCCAGGCTCCAAGCAGGAGGTTGAAGTTGAGGGTATCGAGAACGGCAAGGTTCTACTCGTCAACACTGGGGGAAAGACTCAAGCTCTAGGTTCCAAGTGCACTCATTATGGTGCACCTCTCGCAAAAGGTGTATTGACTAGCGACGGTCGCATCACATGCCCATGGCACGGAGGTATGTCCGAATGCAGTCACCCATTTATGCTTGTACTAATTGATCGTAGCTTGCTTCAACGCAAAGACCGGCGATATTGAAGATGCCCCCGCCCTCGATCATCTTCCCGTCTTCCAAGTCGCCGAACGAGACGGCGCAGTGTACCTCACAGGAGAGGAGAGCGCAATCAAGTCATCCAAACGACAGCCCAATGTTAAGTGCACCGAATTTGGCAGTGTCCAGGATGACCATGTCGTTGTCGTCGGTGGTGGTTCCGGAACACTGGGTGTCGTCGAGAGCCTCCGCGAGAATGGATACAAGGGCGGCATTACCGTCATCTCCAACGAGGGCTACTACCCCATCGACCGAACAAAGCTGAGCAAGGCTCTCATGACCGACCTCAGCAAACTGCAATGGCGAAACAAGGATTTCTACGAAGGTGGCTCTATCAAGTTTGTCCAAGGCGAGGTCAACAATGTTGACTTTTCGGGTCGCTTCGTTACTACCAGCGAAGGCGAGAAGATTGACTACACCAAGTTGGTCCTTGCTACTGGTGGCACTCCCAGACGACTTCCGCTCGAGGGATTCAAGACACTCGACAACATCTTTACTCTCCGAAGTGTTCACGACACAAAAAAGATTGTCGGCCAGATTGGCGAGAAGGGCAAGAAGATTGTTGTGGTCGGATCTTCATTCATCGGAATTGAATTGGCGGTCGCGACAGCCGGCGATAACGATGTGACCGTCATTGGTATGGAGAATGTTCCTCTTGAGCGCGTCCTCGGCGAAAAGGTTGGTTCGGGCCTCCAGAAGGCGCTTGAAGGTAAAGGTGTCAAGTTTTACATGGGCGCAAGTGTCGACAAGGCTGAGCCCTCTACATCTGACGCTTCCAAGGTTGGCTCCGTATCCCTCAAGGATGGCACCAAGCTGGAGGCGGACCTCGTCGTTCTTGGTGTCGGTGTCGCACCTGCTACTCAGTTCCTCAAAAACAACAGCGGCATCAAACTGGAGGATGATGGTTCTATCAAGACAGACGACGACTACTCTGTTCAAGGTCTGAAGGATGTTTATGCCATCGGCGACATCGCTACGTTCCCGTACCACGGCCCTGGAGGTGAAGGCAAGCACGTGCGAATTGAGCACTGGAACGTTGCTCAAAAGGCGGGCCGCATCGCTGCGAACCACATTGTCAACCCAGGCGGCAAGACTGAGCACTTTATTCCCATTTTCTGGTCTGCCCTGGGAGCTCAACTACGCTACTGCGGCAACACCATGGCCTCTGGCTGGGACGATCTTGTCCTGGACGGTAGTCCGGCCGAGAATAAGTTTGTGGCCTACTACTGCAAGGGCGAAACGGTCGTCGCCATGGCCAGCATGGGAAGGGATCCAGCTATGGCGCAGAGTGCAGAATTAATGCGGGTTAACAAGATGCCCACCAAGACGGAGCTCCAAGAGGGAATCAGTGTAGTGTAAAGCTTGGCGCGGGAGCGATGCGACAAGTCAAACTATGATGAGGCTATGAGCTAAGATCGAGATGACAGGCACAAAATAGGAAATTGTTTCATCGGCATGAAGCTTAGTTGAGCAGATAATTCCGAGCGTCCACTTACATGTCACGGTGGAAGATAATCCCCGGGTTTGACAAGTCAATGACGTACAGAGCAGGGATCGTCATGATGGCATCAACTCCACAACAACACACAGTCATGGTGACGATACTACGTATGACGGGTAGAATATTGTTGTATGAAGTCATGATAGATAAATAAATGTTAATAAATACCGCCTTTCGCCGTGCCATCAAGGTTCTTCCAGTCAACAGTACATCACATCAGAACTCTTAAAATGACTACTCAAGCAGCTTATCAAGTCGAAAAGGTCATTGGACACGGCGACAATGCCGTCACAGCGCAGGATGTCACTTCATACCGTGAGCCAGGCGCCGGCGAGTCCGGCGAGACTATGAAGGCTCTCGCATGGATTAGCAAGAACAAAGTCCAGATGGGTATGCCAACTCCATTGCACTTACACAATCACCACTAACACAAACAGTCGATGCCCCCAAGCCCAAGATCATTGAGGACCGCGATGTGATCCTCAAAGTAACAGGAAGCACCGTCTGCGGCTCAGACCTGCATCTCCTGCACGGCACAGTCGTGCAGCTCAGCGAGGGCGACATTCTCGGGCATGAGTTCTGCGGCGTGGTCGACCAGGTCGGTTCAGCCGTCAAGGGGATTGACGTTGGAAAGCGCTACGTCGCATCGTTCCAGATCGCGTGTGGCGATTGCTTCTTTTGCAAGCAGAAGCTCTCGTCGCAGTGTGAGAAGACTAACTCGAATACTACTGAGAGGGCCATGTATGGGGGTCGCACGGCGGGTATGTTTGGGTATTCGCATTTCACGGGTGGCTTTGCGGGTGGGCAGGCGGAGTATGTGCGTGTTCCGCTGGGGGATGTGAATCTTTTGGAGATTCCTGATGATGTTCCCGATGAGAAGGGTGAGTAGTTGTCTCTGTTGAGTGAGCTATGCTAACACATCTAGCGTTGTACTTGTCTGATGTACTGGCTACATCCTACAACGCTGTCAAGGACACGGCGGTTTATCCCAATGACTCGGTCGCCATTTTCGGCGCCGGGCCAATCGGTCAAATGGCCGGTGTCTTTGCCATCAAAGAGGGCGCAAGCCAGATCATCTTTGTGGACACTGAACCACGACTGTCGTTCATTCGAGACCACTGGCCCGCTGAGCACAAGGACAAGCTTGAGCTGGTGGACTACAAGCACCTGTCGCACGGCGTGACAAACAAGCCTACTGTCGTCAGCCGTCTCAAGGAACTCACTGGCAACCGCGGACCTGATTGCGCGATTGAGTGCGCAGCTGGTGAGTACGCCAAGGGCTGGATGCACTGGCTCGAGATGGCTGTTGGGATTGAGACGGACACGAGTGAGATTATCAATGAGATGATTGAGGGTGTGCGAAACTTTGGACGATGCGGCGTTACTGGTGTTTATGTCGGCTATGTGAGTCTTCCAATCACTCTCACTGCACGCGACTAACATGAACTAGACCAATCACTTCAACATCGGCTCTCTAATGGAGCGAGGCATTCGTCTCATCGGCAACGGCCAAGCGCCCGTTCACAAATACTGGCATGAGCTTCTTGAGATGATTCAAAAGGGCGAGCTTGATCCCGCCCAGATGCTGTCGCACCGTGTCAGACTCGAGGATCTGGATAAGGTGTACTACAAGTTTGAGAAGCGGGAGGATGGGATGCAGAAGATCTTTGTGGAGACCAAGTTCTCGTTCCCTCAGGATCCTAGCACGCCTAGTCTCACGACTTATTGATGAGATGAGATGGATGGATGAGGATAGTGATGAGTTATGAATTGAGTAAATGAATGAGAATGTTCTTTTGGACAATCGTCGTGGTGTTTTGTTTCGTCGCGTGGAGAGACTTCAAGCACGGACTCAACTGGGGTGATAAGATAAGATGGCCGGGGCTTTTAAGATGTTTTCCTTAATAGTAGAGGCACCTGGTATAAATTAAAGGCTACATGGTGCTTATTACACTGAATCCGATGTAGGTACGTACGTACCCGTACTCCGTATATTCCCCGGTTTTCTCACAGGGTTATCTAATCTTATCTGATCATCAGACATCAGCCGCATCTCCATCTCCATCACCTGATTCTCCCATCAACAACGTAACCATGACTCTTGTCCCAGTCACTCTCGAAAGCGCCAACGCGCACAACTCATGCCAATTATTATTCCCCACCCGACGAGGCTATTATCTCATTCAAGTGTCCTGGCCTCTTTGTTGGAATCATCGCGCACCAGTAAATGATGATACTGTCGTCTCCACCGTGTAAGAAAAGCCTCACCGAGAATACAAACCAGGGATTAATGTGGATTAGGTATGTTGTCGATGGAAATGCGTACTTTTTTACCGCGACGGATATCGCAAGGAGACTGGAGTTTACGCATCAGACGAGAGCTGTAATCGTGGCTGTTGGGTATCCTAACAAGACTGGTGTTTTCGACAAACGGAGGAATGGAGACTTGACGCCGGAGTCTTCGGATGGGGTTTATGATATCCCCCCTGGACCAGATGGGAAACCATCGCTTGGTCCTTTTGGCGGCGCCTCGGACTTTCTGGATATCATCAAGAATGATATCCAGCCGTACATCGAAAACACGCTCTTCCCGAATGTACCTCTGGCAACAGGTCCCAAAGCGCTCTTTGGCCATTCCTACGGCGGCCTCTTCACCCTCAATGCTCTGTTTACCAAGCCAGAGTCTTTCGATACATTCATCGCAGCGAGTCCGTCTATCTGGTTCAACAGTTGCAGTATTGTTCGCGACCAGGAACAGCGCTTCAATGAGCGCGACCCTTGGACTGGACGCGCGCCAAGATTGCTGGTCATGTTTGGTGGAGCGGAACAGACGTTGATTCAATTGCCTGGCGAGTCGGATGAGAAGTTTGAGAAGAAACAAAAGGGCGCGACGCAGCGAAAGATGAGGGACAATGCCCTGGCGTTGGTGGCGAGGATGAAAAAGTCGCGTCATTTGAGAAATGTTTGGCGCTGGGAGTTTGAGGGTGAGGATCATGGTTGCGCGGCACCGTGTGCGCTGCAGAGAGGGCTGTTGAGGTTTCTCATGGATCAACGTGCAGGGCAGTAAGTTCAGAGCATGTTTATTCTATCTACATCAAACATCAAGTGGTACTAAAACATTGCAAGTAGCTAGCAGAATTGAAAACGCAATCAGGTCTATCGAGGTGTCTGCACGGCGTGTCACTTCGTCCCTCTCTTCTTTGACGCTTTTCTTGGCGCTCTTCTTTGAGGCGCCTTTGTCTTGGTGACGCGCACGCGCCCGGCGGCACACTTCTTTGTTGTCTTCTGGACAGCCTGCCAGTTGAACTTGGCGGGATCGAAGGGCGGGCGATGCACCATGGGTTGGGGCTTGCTGTCGTAGATGAGCATGGGCAGGAAGGGGCCGTACATCTGAGGTCTGGGCCGGAGGTGATCGTAAACGTCGTCCTTTCTCCATGCGACTTGATTGTGTTTTCGCATACGCGGCACCGTCTCGTCGGCCTTTTGATCGAAGAAATCGAGCATGTCCTGAAAGCATTTAAGGTCCCACGCCGCCATGCTCTCAAAGCTCCAACGGGGCCGGAGGCCGCTCTCTGGACCAAAGATGTGCGGGATGGTCCAGGCGAAGCTGAAGTCTGCCAGCTTCCCGTCTAGGTACTGCTGCATCTTGAGATCCCGTACCACGATGCCTGACTTGTGCAGCTCGTGGAGATTTCGGAGGAGTCGGGGCAGGGAGCGCATCTGTTTCTGGGTCAACACAAATGGCATCGACTGGTCTCTGCGAACAGGTATCCATTCTTTGACAATGGCCATCAGCGGTATTTTGAGGTCATAGTGTTGAAAGAGGGTTCGGATCGTGTCTGCAGTGGTGAAATCTTTCTTTCCCTGCGAGAAAAGAGATGGGAGCTCGTTTTCTTCCAGAAAAGGGAGGAATTTCTGCTGCACCCTTTCATCATCGAGATTAAACTCGAGGTAGCCATAGGCTTTGATGGCAAGATGCTCGCGATCTAGCTCCTTCAGTCTCCCAAAGACACGGCATTCGTTGTAGAAGGAGGTCGCGTGGAGCCGGAGGCTATCGATGGTCGACTGGGATAGTTCATCATTTGGCACAAGAGGCTCGGGGTCGTCTTCGCTTTCGGGCATCTTGTCCAAGGCTGTCATGGCAAACCATGGCTCCGTTGCCCCCCAATGGGAGAACTAAATCATGGTTAGACGGCAAAGAAAGTTCGCGGGGGCATTGATCGAATGAAGCACTTACTACCTTGATGGCATAGACTTCCCCATGAATCTCGGCCTTCAAGACTTGTGAATGACATCCACCGCCTGAAATCCCGAGTATCTTAAAGTCGTCGGTAGTGATATCATCGAGGAAGCACTCAAGCTTAGGGCCATCACAGTCCGGGAGCGGCTTTGGACGTGGCATTTTGCAGCGGTGTGTGTAGTTCCAGAGAATTGAGCAAGTGATTGCAGGTATTTGTTCGAATGAATTGACTCGAGTAGAAGAGACGGGGGTCGTTTTATATGCTTCGATTTGTGTGCTGAAACATTGAGCGTGAGTGACCGTGCATCAATTGTTGAGGAAGGAGAGTCTGCGAACCTTGCGGCAATAGACAAAGAAGACAAGTCCCAGGAAGAGTGCAGCAATTCTCAAAGGCGAGAGACTGGGGGCTGTTCCGTGACTGTCAAAGGGGAGAGTGTGCGAAACGTACGGTAATAGACAAAGAAGAACAGTCCAGGAATGGCTCAGCAATTCTCAAAGGGGAGAGCTTGCGGACTGGAGACAATGTTGTGACTGTAAAAGGGAACTGAAAGAGGAACATGCAAGAAATAGCATCGCTGTTCACACAAAGGGAAAGTCTGCCAGCAGTCCTGTAGTGCTGTTGATGAAGAGGGAGAGCTTGGGAACAGCACCGCCACAGCCAAACGGTAGACTCTGGGGACAGAACAGCACCGCGATGGATGAAAGAGGAGAGCCCAGGAACCGAACGAGCAGGAATTCCCCGAGAGGGCGGAGGACGAGTCTGCCCTGCCAGCCGCGCGGTAACTCTGGAAAAGGGGATGGTGACGACACGGTCATGAGACCGATACCCAAGAAGAAGTGAAATATGACAGAGTCCCGCCATGATTGCGTGCCCGCGCAAAATGAGATGTGAGGAGGTGAGAAAAATTGGCGGGATGGCCAGTTGGCTGGGGTCTGGCGGACATTGCCCTCTCCGGTCTGTCTGCGCTTTGTTCAACTACTGTGTTTTACTTTCTATTCGTATTAAGGGTAGGAAGACTGTTCAGCTTGACATTCATTCAAACAAGTAAGTCGAAAGGTGGTGGTCCGTTTCGGTTTGACGCGGAGCTCTGCATATCTTGCTCGTTTCTTCGCCCATCTTTGTGTTTGTCCCTTCCGGGGTTTTGCTATTGCTTGAGTGTGTCGATGACAGCATCATGTCCCTTGAGTCTCCGCACGTTATCCATTTCTTGCTCACCGATTGCATTGTCACCCCTTCTTGATTGGCCATTCAGCCAGAACGGGCTGTTGTGCTACCACATAACACTGGGCGTCCAGGTACGCTATGGCCAGCCACTAATCAAGGTCTCCGTAGCAGCGGGCAACTGGGAGGGAAAGCTGTTTGCAAATTACCGTGAATAAGCCACGGTTTCCGCGATCATTAGCCAATTCGCGTCCGCTATTGCTGGTCACAGGCTTTAGTTTACGACAGAACTGACCTTGGGGCCGATCATCTATCACCTTGCAGAGCGAGGAACCAGTAGGTGGTTTCCAACGAATGAACAGCTTGTAAAACGTCACTGGTGCACAATTTCATAATTATATTGGCGTTGTCTTGTTTCAGGCACTGGTGAATTCGTTTGGCAATTACTCACGGGACAGGGAGACGGATAGATCATGTCTGCTGGCTTCTGGCCCAATTTTGATCTCCTGGGTCTCGGCTTATGAGGCTGAAAGTACCGTTCTTCATCGTGTACTATCAAATATACCTTGTTTTGGGTTGGTGCCCCACTTCAGCCTATATACATCTGCTATTGCGACTTCTGTTCGGCATAATCCATGCTCAGCACAAACCATCTGCTTCCGCGCCACGTTGAGAACGGGAAGTCCATCATATTGCTCAACGGGGAGCCTTGCAGCCAGCCATCAGTGCCCAATATCGCGGGAAAATTGGCACTAGGCTGCGCAAGAGCCATGCACTACGTTCGCTGGTAGAAGGGGTCCCGGCGCTTGATATCGTCAGCAGTTAAGGTAGTTGACATAAGCTTGACCTAGAACCATGTACTGCGCTTGACAGTATGGGAGAGTCTTGCGGGTAGCCGCCGGTGCCTTGAATCATAAGCACATTAACGTTGACTTGTCCAACAACCAGGGACTGCATTTAACATCATGGCAGAGCCATGCAGCAAACTGTTCGCCAGGGAGACCTTTCGCAAAGCCACTGGTCCCCAATGCCATGGCCATATCGCCGTTACACAATAGGGAGTAGCCTTGCCGTTAACGGCCATTATCTCGTTCCGTGCAGGGTTTCATAAGGTACCTAGTAAGATTGACTTTAGCTTGCTGATGGGGCCAGAGACTGCGTTTGTTGGCTGGCTACACGTCATGCAACGTCTTTCAAAAGTTCATCGATGTTTCCTTTTTGTCAGAACGGCAACTTTAGCTTGCGCACGAACCCATAAACTGTGATCAAGCGATATGGAGGACTTTTACAACTTGCCGCGTGTCCCGGTCGCCGTGACGCACCAATCGTACAGCTCGGCATCCGCCAAGCAAGACATTCAGGAAGCCAGAGATACTAGTTATCATGAGTATATTGACATTAGCTTGTGCAAGAGCCATTCGCTACGTTCGACAATAGGTAGTAGTCCTGTAACTAGCCTGCTTGGCGACGAGTGAACAGGGATTGATCTTCTGGACCGCCGTCGCTGCTCTTAGGTTATGCGAGGCTGGCTGTCATGATAGATCAGATTCGCTGCTTTTAGGGTTCTCTCCTGTTTATAAGCTGAACCAGAAACCCAAGCTGGAAAGGGATATATTCCAGAACCTTTCCAACTTACCTCGTCTTTCTCAACTCAAGCTGAAGATTTTGAGCCTCCCTCCTTGATACTTACCGACAAGTGCTTGCCGCACCCCAAACACCTTGCCAATACTATCTACTGCCTTTCCATCCCTCACGTTGTATTTGCAATGACAATTCCGCCCTTTACGGTACCCCAGACTTGGGCGACCCGATCTGTCATGGATACATTGGCGGATCACAATCCGACACTGAACGTTACTGCCAATCCAGCACATATTGTGCCGACCAATGCCGCTGATCTGGCCGTTACCCAGATCGTGCGATGGCAGACTTTCAACCTGGATTGTCTTCGTCAAGCTTACGGCGATATTCTCGACGATTACCCCGTCCCAACTGTCGTTAGTCACCTTGGCCCTCACATGGTCAACGGACTAAATCAATTCAAACAAGTAGTCATAGACTACCTTTTCCCTCGCCTTACCCACCCTCTCCAAACCGGCGCAACCGTGCTCGGGGCCCGCCTCGGAGCTGGGCTACCTAATGTGTCCCTCAAGAAGGATACAATTGTGGACTGGCCTCGTCGCTCTGGGCTATCTCTCATCTCCGATGACGGAACCCATTTTCTCGTCGGTTGTGTTTTGATGGGGTCTCAGTGGGATTCTGCATGGCTCGAAAGATCATACGTCCTGGGAGATGTGAGCCAACCGCTCCGGCGTGTAGCCGCCTATTGCTTGGCTACAGACACCCGCTACGGGTTTGTTCTGACCCCCAAGGAGGTCGTTGTTGTCCGGGTGAGCGGTACAGCCTATGACGCCCGTCAGCCTTGCCGCATCGAGTGGCAGGCAGTCCCTTGGGATGCATCAGGGCCGGACACCCTCACGGTCAATCTATCTTTGTGGTTCATCTCTATGATGAGTCTCAACCCGAACCATCACGGGCTGTGCCCCCCCGGAGCGGCACCGAGTCTTAACCTCTGGTTGAGATACCAAGATCCGGCGGTCTCAATCGCCTATAAGCATCACCTGTCTTTACGACAGGCGTTTTGCCTTCCTACTGGCGCCGAAGCTGAGGGCGCCCATTAAATATACTCACCATCACCTTCGTCGTGATTACGGTACATTGAGCGACTCATGAGCCCCCTTTGCGCCTCCTAACCTCTCACGCCTCGCTGTCGCTGTGATAGGAAAGGACGAGTTGTTTGGTTATTGGTCTTTGGAGCTTCTTCTTTCCTTTCCTTTTGTCTTTCCTTTTATGTTGGGGCAATCGTCGCGGTGTGTGCTTCACAGTCTCAACCTGGAATCCTTGTTGTTTTTCTTATGTTTTTCTCTTGGTTTTACTGCGCAGATATTATCCGGCATCTCAACGATGCAATTTGACTCGGTGCAAGACTCCCCACATCAACTTTTAGCGTCGGATCATTTCACCAGACAAGTTGGTGCCTGTTGTCAACACTCGGACTATTCTAGACGGATGATTTCCCAGCTATGTTCAGTAAAGATATCATCAGAAAATGAGCTAGCGTATAAAGGAATGTAACTAAATGGCTCTGAGTTGATGTTCTCTAACTATTGCAAAAACCTTTTACTGAAAACGAGGATGAATGCTTTTACGACGGTCCTCATGTCAGCAGGTGTCGTCTCTACAAAACAATTTCTCATGATATGGCAGAAAGGGCCCAATAATCCGACAAGAAAGTAGACAATCAAGGCGACTCGATGAGTTGTAGTGAAGAGAAAAGCCAACACGTTGTAGCGAAATATGGGTAACTCTAATGTGAAAAACACTGATCTGTCCCAGGATGAGGGACAGATATCTAGCTACAGGGAGGCCTCTCAGTCTTGGATTGTGTTCCGGAACCTCCCCCTGACGATGTGTTATTTGCAGCTGAGATCTTAAATCAGCAGAGAGAACTTAGTCTACCGGCCTCTGAACGCGCCAGGTGCGTCAACACCCCGTCGATTGTCCTCGCCGCCATCGACGTAGTAATGTTTGGCCGATCGTAACCAGTGTATGTATTGTCTGGGATAAAGCCTTTCTGTCCTTACCTGGAGATCCGAGCATTCGCTGTTCATGTATGCATCCCAGGGAGCGAGCTCGTGTCCAGCCAGCTGCCTCGAGCTTTTGGCAGAGTTCTTTGAATAATCTTTCGATCGAAGGATGTGGCCTCGCGATCCCATCATCTAGGACGAAGCCAATCACCAGTTTCTTCTCCGAGTAGCGTTGGAGTTTGTCTTCTTTTCAGAGCGCAGGCACCAACTGGGGGTCCAGTGTCTAACACTCAGCCTTGATCACTGCTTTAGAGACCAGAGTCAGTGTGTTGAGTGTTCTTGTCATGGGACCAATAGAGGAAGGTATCTGGTGTTGCCCTTCCTGGGAGATAGGGACATCTTCGTATGAAAACCTGCCGCTCTGCAATGGTGTAAGGTAAGTAATCGTCCATGAAGACAGAAAGGAACAAAATACGCTCGGTTCGAACCGCCACAAGCCATTCATGTTTGCTGGCTCATGGGTAGAGCCGCCAATGCTTGTCACACGAGTTGGGGGTCTTACTTGGTGATTTGAGCGAGGTCAATGGCTTCTGCTGTAACTTGATGGGCTTCCACTAGCTTGGCCAAGTCTTGGGTATCTTTTGCGGCAAGAATGCGAGGTCGGCTGGTGCCTCTCAGCCATGAGACTTTGCTCGTTGTCTCATCGCATATCGCCCGCTTCCCTCTCCGCGACAACCCGAATGCCGAATAATACAAAATAGATCCAAGAACCGCTTTCAGTGCTCGGTGCTATATTCTGGAGGCCGATGAATCTGCTTCCAGGCTCAGCCGATGCAGCCGATCAGAGCTATGGAACGAGAGATGCCACGCACGTTGGCTATTATTGCCTCAGAGGTCCAAGAAGGACGATCTCGAAGTCAAGCAATTCGGGTTCTCCAGGAAAGTATCAAGCTTTTGATACCATTGTCCAACTCGCATATCCCTTGAGCTCATTTATCGCTCTAGGTGCGCAGATCTTTGCTGGTGCATCGCTTCTTTTGCAGCTGAGACTTGTGGCTGAGAGCTTAAATCAGCAGAGATAACTTAGCATCGCTTCTTTTGGGTGGGGTGTCTATCTGTATGGCCAAGCGTTTCAGGAGAGTTGGAGGTCAGTATCGAGCTACATGAAATCAAGGAAAAACTTCAGAAGTAAAGCAACCGATATTATTTGTCACGTAACAGTGATAGAGAGAGATTGTCACCAATGGAATGGGCTTCATGATCCGTCGCATCCAGTAACTAGCCAGTGGTTTCACATCAACAGCAACTATAAATCTCAATTATCGATTCAATGACTTGAAGAGTTATGATCTCAGAGTTAAAGATAATAGAACCCGATTAGAACAAGTTTAGTCTGCCGGGGATGATACAAGTTTATTGCCAACTGATCATATTAATATGCTTCTGCGTAACTGCCCAGGGTCAGCCAATAGCCGTTCTAGTTTTACAATTAAGGAATTCATGGCCATGAAGTTGGCGATTGCCCGAAATACCTCAGCCTTGAGTGAGAGCACCCCGTGCTGCCTCAATTACCGCACCTCACGTCCACCGACCCCCCTGTATCACCCAAGACCACCAAAGGAAGCACCGGCATGGTCACCGGAACCCAAAAGCTCAAGCGGGACATGCAAGTGGTGTCAGAAACCATGCTGTCAAGGATACCAGAGCCAGAAGGGCCAAGGCCATCATTAAAACGATGCCAGCAGCGCCTACTTTCAATGAGACGTCTATTGTCACAGTGGACCAGGTGGCCTCGAAGTGGAAAATTGCGGATTCGGTTGAGTTGTCGGTCTTGGCTTCGCCAAAAGAGTTCTGCACAGGCTTCTCGACGCCTCGGTCGTTGGGTGGAGATAGTGCATGACCTTTAGTTGAAGAATTCCCGTTGAAGGTAATAGCCATTTTTGCGTTTCTGAGAAAGGTGACCAAGTATTGGAGTGGATGATGAAAGAGATCAAGTTTGATGGTGTAAGGAAGAGGGGTGCAGGAGTCTTTTATAGATTTTTCCCTGGGAAACCTTGCTCAAGTTCCGGGAGAGGCCATATAAACGGAACACGAAAGTTTGTCTTTAAAATTCTGTTTGCATTACCTTTCTCTAAAACACAAATAGTAAAACGTTGCCGTGAACCCTATACAGCTCTATAGGCGCAAGTGACTCCAAATAAAGTCTTCTGAAGCAATAAGTTTCCTCGTTCCAAGAATAAATCTTCTATGAGAATTAAGCAACATACGCGATTTACAGTAAGGGCCATTGCCTCCTGACTACACAGAACTCAGAGAACTTGAGAGAACATTATTTCCAAAGTGATTACAAGAGCAAGCCACAATGAGCACAAATCCAGGCCATTTAATGAAATCGTTATTATTGACTCGCTCCTCTATGCAACGTATAACGACCGCGGCACTGAATGATCACTTGGCAAAGAGGAATAAGGAATCAAGGATATAAGTGAAAATGATTTTCCAGTCTGGCATCCAATAGGAAGCCGTTACTAGAAACTTCGGTTTCGTGGTCTAGTTGGTTATGGCATCTCGCTCACACCGAGAAGGTCCCCGGTTCGAGCCCGGGCGGAACCATTATTTTGCTCTTTTCAACAACTTTTATCGACTGCATATTATTCTCACGTTCGGGGATGCTGATATGGCCAACTGGATAACATATAATAATTGCTCTGGTGTTCACTTGCTTATAGAAGGCATTTCATGACCTGAATACTTAAGTATAAAAGCAATCAACGAGCAACTAATTGCCAAACAGTTACCTCCTTTTGCTTCTTCTTCTTCTTCTTCTGCTTTTTGTTTGAGGTCCAGAACAAATAGACGTCCTAATCGTTCTATTGGAAATCAGGTCCAAACTCATTGGCATACCTCCCCGCAACCTCCAACTCATTTGTATGACACCGATCTACCACAACATCGTGAGTCTTGGTAGCCGTTCTCCAAGCCTCCAAAACTTCGTAATTCAAATCAGCCACTCTTTCACGGGTCTCTTGTCGTTGATGATCTTCCTCTTCTGCTGACAAAGGATTTTCCCTTGTCACTACCCACTCATAGGACTGAAGAACGTTGCAAAATGCGAATGTGAAACTCTTGAGGATCGGCCAGCAAGGATTTTCAGTTGTATGTGGGAACATGGCGATGTCGATGTTTGCAAGAAGGGTGGTTTCTCGAATACCGTGTCTCTGGGCAAGTCATCGCATCGCTTTGACAAGAATCTCTCTTTTTGACCCAATGGGGATGATGCTTGGAGAATCATAAGTCTGTTCTAGAATCCTCTCATGTTGGTAGTCAATAAGCAACGTTTGAACAGGCATGGGTATCAAATCCAAAGACCTTGCAAGGCCTACAATGCTGTTATCTGGGACAGGCATCAATGACAAACCACTCGTACAGTTTCTGATTACAGCTTCCCATAGCCATTAACCCGTATGTTCTTTATTATCCTCACCCCAAACTTCTCCAACTGTGGTATCTTACTCGCAAGTCGACACATATCTCCAGGCGTAAACGTAGGTGTATCAGTAGACCCGCATGCTCTAAAGACTGATATCATGGGGAGTTCTGGAAAATCCTTCCACGTGTCATAAAGCTGCATATACTGCATCCTTTCTGCGTGAACGTCACGCTAAAATTGCTCCGTGAGATCTCAAAGATCATGTCCACGTAGGGCTTCTCTCGACGTGGAAGATCTTCAAGGATCCCAAAAGTCTTGTATACGAAGCCATTGAATTCGATTTCGTTTTTCCGGTGATGTTGACGAAAGTCGCAGTCTCCAGAGCCATGTGTGCCGCTCCGGTCAATAACATATATGGCTGGCAAGAACGCCTTTGACCTTGACCGTAACTTTTCGAACATATGAGAGTCTTTGTGGTGTCAGGCATGTGACCTGTTTGGATCCAAGGACTTTATCTATTCTCAAGTGTATGCCTTTAAACAGGATTGATCCGATGAGCTGCCGCCAGCGCCGTGATACAGTGGCAAGGGCGCTGAGCCTCAGTGTTTTTCCCTATCGTAGTCCACCGTTGCAAGTCGAAGGCTTCAGAGGCCGACATTAGATTTAATGTTGGGTGCTGGGTTTGGCAGGGACAGAGCAACAGTGTAAGAGATCAATGAAATAATCTGCCAATAGATTTGCTTTCATTTTTCTTTTTGTGAGAGCCGATTGACTTTTAAGTAAAGTCCCAACCCGTGGATTGGCTTATTCATATGAGGGCTTGGCTCGGTTGGTGCGCCAAGCTCTGTCTGTAGCAGTTTCTTGACCCTCCCTGTCATACTGGAGCCTCCCAATGCTAGCGAAACTTTGCTTATTGCGCTGTTCGGATAGCTCAGCCATTTTTTCAAGCCATGGCCCATCGATATCGAAATTAGCTTGATCAGAAACAAACAAGCTTGGTTGTGTCCCGCGCAACGTGCGAGCATGGAGGGTCAATGAGCGAGCCGATGCCATTGTCAGCGAGAAAGCGTGATGATACCGTACAGTATGGGGACTCGACTGCTTGCCATTTGTTGTTTGCGCTATGAGTACCAAGGACTGAGTGGCTAGGTGACTTTGTGTGGTCAGCGTCCCTAGGCCTATCTCTATACTTAAAATGGCTCTTACGTATCATAGCTAGTTGTGTGAGATGTAGAGGGGGGATGGTCTTAGTTGAAGTTGGCCTATTTATGCATTGGTTCCCCTCTTTGACGAAATACTAGATAAGCATCCGCCTGGCTTGCAAACAAAGAGAACAACCTGGAGCAAATCCAAGGAATAAAGCCTAGTGCGAAAGGCAGATTCTATTCACGCCTTAAGAGCATGATTTAATCATCTGCACATTAGTTGCGATTAACTGACGTTACAATATACAGCTGGTTAAGCCGATTGCGAGCAAAGGGTGAGGATTGAACAGAGTGGATGCGATTCATCCAAGGAAAATAATTCGACACTAATTAGTGAGGAGCATATCGGTGCGATGGAGCGATCCCTGCATGCTCGGCATGTGTCAAGAGGAGCGTTAGGTGTCCCCGCTACCGACAACCAGTCAAATGGTCCGACAAGTACTAGAGGCGGGCGGACAATGATTCAAAGCCGCAACCAGGGTCGGAGAGCTTTTTGCTGACTTTGGAACAAGAGGCTGCGAAGCTATAAGCTGCGATTGCTTCAAACACATCACCATCACCCTAGAGTATAACAGTTTCGACACCAAGCAACGACTATCCTAATACAGCGTCGCCGGGCGGCACGGACAAGAACATTAACATCCAGGCAACCCCAAACTCATGGCATTGTATGTCTGTGTTTCTATATACTAAATCTTTAATAAAGGAATGCAAAATCTTTCTATCTTATCTCGCAGCGAAAGGAAAGCCATGAAGGACTTGCGGATTCAAGGTAGGTTGGTTCAAATGAGCTGGGGAAAAAGATCAGATAAGATTAGATGCGCCAGAGAGCATCGTGAGTGGAGTCGGATGACAATTTGACTTTGTGGACAGATAAAAAGTGGTGTGGCTGATTAGCGATTATGATTGGGTCAATTGAGCCTCAATTGACATTTGAGTTATTCGCTGCTCGTTGGGGAAATACCCCAGATCTTCATTGATCACCATAAAACAACTGCAGCAGTTCGCGAGAATACGGAGTAGTTAACGTGCTTAATTGATCTTGGGTATTCCAGCAATCCGGCCCCTCACAAATACATACCTAACCAAACCCTCCCAGCCGCTCGATTAATTACTCGTACCAAACTGCGTCATCCAGCACCCGCCCACCACACGGCCCACGAAGCCGAGTCTCGCCCACATGGTATAAGTGATTGGTGCCTTTTAGTTCCCTGCCTCGAGGCATGTACCTTGCATGTGACGCAGCCATTTGTCTACGGGATGTGTGCAGTGTCGGATAGAGGAATAATTCCCACCACATCCAATCGTCTTGCACATGTGCTTCATCCCTCCCGTGCACGTGGGCCCTTGTTTATCTGCCGTGGGGGCCTTCGTCGATCCTTGTTGTTTTCCCCCTCTAACCCGTATTCAACTAGACCACGACTCGAGGGGGGGGACCGTGTAGTCTATGAATGCATGCAGCTTCCCGTAGGTGGGCGGGCCTACTTGGTTCTTAAAAGCCGGGCCATCTGCACCCTGTTGATCTCTGTCTCTTCTCCCCCAGGTCCTATACGTTATTTTATTTGCTATACACTATTGCTCAAGTCTCAGGGCTTGAATTCACGACAGTTGTTGTTTTATCGGCAAAGCGGGGAGTCGGGACAGCATGGATCAAAAAACATCCCACTTGCCGACATGGCAGGATAACAAAACCGCGAGCGAGAAGGACGGTTTCGCTGGACATGTTGAGAAATCGACGCTTTTGAACGACAATACGAAAAATCAACAAACGATGGATATGCAACAAATCTTTAACAATCGCCTTATGCCCGTCGCATTCGCTCTCCCGTGGGTGATGGGGATGTTAATTTCGTGGATCCCATTCACCAAGATCTCTCTTTACAACGCCCCCGATTTCCTGTACGTTCATCACCAACGCCTCATCTGACCGTGTCTAGTGTCTAACGATTGCAGTATTCTCGCCGCTCTCATCAGCACCCTCGAGGTCCTCAGCATCGTCGCAGTCTTTATCTTCACATCCCTCCGCCCCTCAGCGCTCGACACCGAACCCAGCCCCAGCACGACGACTCTCAAAGAGAAATTCTTCCGCGCCTGGTTCTGGTTTTTGTTCATCAGTCCATTTATCACAGGAACCATGGTCGTTTTGATGGCGAGCGACATTTCATGCGATCCGGAAGATGATCTGGATATGCATCAGCCAATCTGCCAAGTTGGCATTCGTCTCATTAAAGCGACTGCTTTATGTCGCGCTGGAATTATGTACGTCTCCTTCAACTCGATCATCTCTCTGCCGATAAACTAACATGTCATCAGCGCGACATTCCTCTTTGCTACATCTTCATATTTAGAACAACGACCTACGAAGCGCTGCACCGACTCGGACTCTGCATGATGTTTTGGAAAAATCTATGGCGTCATGATCTTTTGTACAACGATACCCTAAAAGCCAACCACTTATTAAACAAATAAACTTTATCCCAGTTTCAAGATTCCTCAACCGAAAACTTTCGGCGCCACTTGGTATTGTTTCTGATGACGTTCTGGTCTGTGTTTTAGTGCTGCTTGAGTGCTTTTTAGTGCTATCGTAAGTGCTTGTTTTTTGGTGCTCGGATGTCGCTCATGCGTTATCATTGAATGACGCCACGTCCATGGGGCTTCCAAGCATTCTCCCCTCCCGAGATACCCGCCTCCCGAATCAATTCCCCTTATCGAGCGATTGCGTTGCTTGCATGCGTCGACAATGTAAATCGCTTGCGTTGCGTTGCGTTGGTTTTTGCGTGCGTGGTGATACAATCCGCATCTCCCACTTTCCGGCAGTTGTCGTAAGCATTTCGCGTCGCACTGCAATCCAATCCAATCCAATCCAATCCAAACTCTGTTTTAAGCATAGCCAACTTTTCAGCCCTCCGATTTTCATCACGTTACAGTGAGTGCCCGAGCTTTGGCATGCAGCCAAAAAGAATTGATTGCAAGCGGGTGGCTCGCGTGCACTTTTTCTCTACCGAGCTAGACCGATAAAAAAAAAAAAAAGAGAACCCAGCATTGAGCTGTGCCTCTTTGTGACATGTTGAAAATGTCCCTTGACCTTTGCTAACCTCGTTCAAGATGCGAATTTCTCGTTTTGTCTCGTTCGGTTGCTTCCGTGGGCGTAGCGGGTAGGCCGCTACGCCCGATTGAATGTTATCTTCCGTCTTCCGAGGTTAATGCCTTGGCTCGAATCCCTGCCGCACGTCTCATTTTATCAGGGACTGGGGATTGGTTAGACTTTGCAGTCAGCGCTGAATCAGCGCAACTCGGCGTCAATCGACTATACTGTATACAAACATAACCTTGCAGTACGTGAATAAACCCGAACCATGATACCCTATGCCCAGGCTTGAATGAGAACATCATTGCGTTATTTGGTCGTGTCTTACACTTGGCCTACGTAGAACTCACCGTCAATAACTGAATAATTTCTTGTCATGTGCATGGCGATTCCACAAATAATTTACTCGGCGTTATCTGCCTGATTACGAGGACGAATGGGCAATCAAGGAAATACACGTCGCAAGCCAAGAATACTTCTGATAAGGATTCTTTGGTATATAACTGAAAGGCCCCCAATGCGACATGTACGGTCGTCAGAATAGGCATTTCGGGCCGCTCGGTTATGAAATGTCGTTTGTTGAATTTGTACAGAGTATATTTCTTGTGTAACCAGGCTGACCAAATTGGCACTGTAAAAATAGTGAACTGGAAAGAATTGCCATCATTGTATTCCATTCTATATGCAGGTATACGTCCAATCATTGCTTTTATAACAAAGTCGAAAAAGCAAAAAAGACAATACAATCATTTCCCTGGGCCTTTGTACCATACGCAAATGCAGATGCAGTTCCCTCTTTATCGCCCCCAATCTTTCATCCAATCGCAAAAAACATATCCAGTCAAAACAATGCCCTTCCTACTCCTCACCAACGAACTCTTTTCGTCTGGTCTCGACAACCGTCAAAAACTCTTCAAACGCCTTCCTATCATTCTCCTTCTCCCAGGAACTAACATTCATAAACTCCTTCCCATCACCAGGGCTATCAGTGTAGGTATAGCCTCTACCTTCAACATATTCGATGTACTGGAAGACGGTACCATAATCCCAAATGGCTTCAGATCCATACCGTCGAATACCAGTGCCCGTGGTACAGGGCAAGGGACACTCAAAGTGCTGGTGGCTGGTGTCGTGGAAGGGCTGGAAAATAGCCTCGTGGTCTTCTTCGACGTGTTCGTAAAAGTCCCCCTCATAGGTCGGGTCTATTGCTTTCCAAGCACTGCCGGAGTCTAAACCCCAGCCTTGTCCAATTTTGAAGACGCGGAGGTTAGGCATGGTATTTGCCCAGTGCTTAAAGATGTGGTACCAGCGGGTATGTGTATGGTAAGTTGAGTCCTCACGCCAGGCATGATTCTTTATCCGCTGGGCCTCCTCTTGAGAGACCTCAACCGTAGCCCGATTCCATTCCGAGTGCAGAACTGTGCAGTCATCGAGATAAAGCTTCTCGATACGAAGGGATCCAATCCACTCAACCTGCCACCATTGACTGAACTCAAATTGTCCCAGAGCGAGAACCTTGAGGTTAGGCAGATCGTTGGCACCAACCAGGCGGAAGTCTACGTTGGGAAACCATCCCCATGAGGCTGAGGAAAACAGTGACAGGACCTCGAGATTGCCTGCGATTCTGGGAGAGAGCACTGTATCAAGAAGATCGTGGTGGATATCTAGACAGCAATTCTGTGTATTGAGGTCAGCTGCGCTGATACGCAGGTCCTTCAGAGCTCCCGAGTTCATGACAGATTGAAAAGAAAGCATCGCTTTGATAGCACTGATATCAACGAGATTCGAGATCGAAAGAGTCTTGAGAGGACGAGACACCCCAATTTTAGACTGTTGACCGGAGACCTTGGGTGAAGTGGTATACCTGCCGATATAACCATGTACCTTCCAGGCCCCCTCCATGCAGCGAAAGAGCATCTCCAAGAGTCGGAATTGCGTACTGTGGTAGAGATGAAAGTCATCGCGCTCTAGACGTATGTTGAGAGTGTCGAGCTTGGGAAACACGCAGATGGAAGGAATAGCTTCGAAGAACTCGTCCATGAGCTCTTGGCGTTTCTCTGTCGGAAAAGATCCTGTCCATGTATCGCAAGTGACTTCTCGCACGTGACATCTCAGATGTGGCGTCATGGCGATGTTGATGAAGCGCTGTGGCTCGTCCTTATAAGCGCGGACGCGGATGGCGCGGAAGACGATTGATGTGATGAGGCGGGAGAATGTGTGACTGACGAGACGAAGGTCGATGAGGGAGTATTTGTATATGCATCCCAGGATCTGAACCTGAAGCTCCTCAGGGAGGGTAGAGAGAGAAGGTGTAAACATGATGATGAAAATGACGAGAGAAGACAAGATGTGAAGTGAAGCTGATAGTGAAGCTGAAACTGAAGTTGATGAGTGGCCCGCGGAGATGAAATGACTGAAGTTGGCGTTGAGAGATAAAACGATGGTGGGGTCAACTTGAGTCAGTTCCTCAGAAATATAAAGAAGGAAAAGAAAATCTGGGACAACTTCAGAACGAGCAGGGGATTTTATAGACAGTAGAATGTTAGAAACTTCCATCTGATAAAAGCTTGATTTCTGAGTCCGTGAACGAAATGAGAAGATTGGGAGCGTGACTGGCTATGACGGCCAACAAGTGAGGCGAGCCATAACGTTTTGGAAACTTGAAGTTATTCTTTCAAAGGAAATGCGGTGACTGGCGCATGATTGTATAGACTTTTGTATGGGTGTGGTCATGTGTGAGAATGAAAGCTTGAAGGTCTCAAGGTTTGGAATAGAGGCTCAGGAGTCGTATGAGGCTATGGACTGACCAATAAATTTAACGAGACAAACCAAGGAAAAGAATAAGAAATTTAAACAGAAAACGATAGGGGTTCCCTAAAACATAGTTTATAAACATCTGATTGCGTGTTCCAAGACTTTTTATTTCATGACGTGCCATATCTTCTTTCAACAACTCTATCATTCCTGATTGGCTCAATCATCCTTCGTCCAATGATACTTCGCAGCTGGGTGATCAGCAGGCGGTCTAGCAACGCCCTTCTTCCCATAGACATTCTCTCTATACGTGCCTCCATCCACAGCATAATCATCCCAAAACAATCCCCTCTCCCTCAAAACAGGCAACAAATCAGAGATGACCTCCTCAAAACTCGCTGGCATGAGAGCATACGCCAGATTGAATCCATCAACGTCAGCTTCATTGACCCATCGCTCCATCTCATCTGCAATACGCTCTGGTGTTCCTGCGACTGTGGCTCCTAGACCACCGACCTTGATATGATTTGCGACAGTGTGCTTCGTCCATTTCGGAACACCTGGAATCGACTTGGACCATGACTCCACAGCTGAGCGAATCGCATTTGACTCGACATACCGTAATTCCTCATCATCACCATACTGCGCGAGATCAATGCCCGTCCAGCCCCCAAACAGCGCCAACGCACCATCCTCAGAACCATAGCTCACAAGCTCCTTATACTTCGCCTCAGCCTCCTCCTGCGTCTTTCCAATGATCGGACAGAACAGAGCCAAAAACTTGATCGCTTTAGGATCACGGCCGAATTGTTCCTTTGCTAGGGTTCTGATCTCAGCTATGTTCTTCGCCACCGTGACGGGGCTGTGGCCAGCGACGAAGATGGCCTCGGCGTGCTTGGCGGCAAAGTTCTTTCCAGCTTTGGAAGTCCCGGCTTGGAGGATCACGGGGGTGCGTTGAGGGGAGGGCTGGCAGATGTGAGGGCCGGGGACGGTGTAGTATTTTCCTTCGTGGTTGATTAGGCGGACTAGGGAGGGGTCTGTGTAGATACCCTTTTCACGGTCGAGTTTGACTGCGTCGTCTCGCCACGATGATTGCCTAAGTTTGTGAGTGAAAACTCAAATGAGGATGGCGAGTCACGTACCAAAGCTTGTAAGTGACATCGACGTATTCTTCCGCAATAGCATATCTTTCATCGTGGCTCGGCTGCTCAGTATGCCCGAGATTTCGAGCAGCTGAATCAAGATATCCAGTCACGATATTCCAGCCCAGTCTTCCACCAGTGAGATGGTCCACAGTGCTGAGTCTGCGGGCAAGATGATAAGGCTGTTCATAAGTGGTCGCCACGGTTACACCAAAACCGATATTCTTAGTAGCTGCTGCCATAGCCGGCACAGTAGCCAGGGGTTCATTGACAGGCCACTGCGCGCCTGAAATGATGGCAGGATCTGGATTGCGGGGGCCTTTGTATACATCATAAGAACCCTGAAAATGTGAGCGACATGATGTACAATGCAATGAGAGTAACTCACAAGAACATCAGCGATAAAAATACCGTGAAACTTTCCCTTCTCAAGAAGTTGAGCCAATTTCACCCAGTGACTAATATTATTAAAATCCCATGATTTATCATCTGGATGTCTCCAAAGACCAGGTGATTGATGACCACTGCATGATTCAACAAAGGCGTTGATAATGAGCTGCTTCTTAGCCTTGGGGGCGTCTTGTGATTCAGACATTTTGACTGCAAGTTATCACTCAAAATTGAGTGAATGAGGGGTAAATGATGAGGCAATATTAGTGAATGAGACTTTAGGTGAGTATACTACTCATATAAGTGAAATGCGACATATTAAAGTGTTGCGCAATCGACCGACCAGAATCGCGTGCTTGCGGAGATGGTGGGGCATTCGCGTGTACCTTGAGATCTACTTACATCACTTGCCGATATCAGATGGTGTGACGAGACTAAACACTATTTCTCGGATAAATGGATGTGATATAAAACCCCGCTCATATTTCATTTTGTGGCTTAATCGTGTAGCCTGACAGCTGTTCAGCTTACTTGAGACAACCCCTGACTTCCACTTTAGGAAATTCTCATGTTCTACCACAGAAACGGGTCAGTGCTTCTTTTATTTTCCCTTTTTCTATGCGAAGTACCGAGGACCGGGGAGTTGGTGGGTAAGTAATTGCCGAGATAAGCGCTGTAGATCACGTCAATTTGTAGCTGCAGGGTTTGGATATCATATTTCATCATTTTAGGGCGAAATACGCCACAACCTTGATACCCCAAACTAACTAGGATCCTGAAGATGAAGCAAGAGAGACAAAAATATTGAGGTATATTTGTGTCCAGAGACTATGGCCTACAGCTGTGTAACACAAAGTAAGCACGAGGCTGAGTGTACCTTGGTAAGAAAAAAGACAACCCCCGAATTCCACCGTATACAGGTCAATTATAGGTTGTAGAAGATAAAAAGAGTTTGAATGGTTATTAAAGTCATGAAATAACTAATTAAATACATTTTAAATATATTGTCAGCCTTGCTAAACATTTAATCTCCTAGGATAGAGCATTATGGGTTTTTTTGCTCCTGTTGAGGTTCCTCCGCCTGACCAGTCGCCGACTTTGGAGTCTCCAAATTCATTGAAAATAGACCCAATGCTGAATCTCTCGTCGCAAAAGATGACCCCATTCCTATGAACCCGTCAGTGAATGCTGCCGCCGTGGGAAACTCGGCGATGCACTCTGAGAAAATATCAGTCTCTAGCGTCGTGTTAGCAGACATACTCAAAGGCCGAATCGGATAAAAAGGATGCTGTCACAAGAGACCAGAAATATTATTCACTTGGATAACTTACCTTCGTATATGTCCCAAGTAAACTGATCAAGTGACATATCTGTATCCCGAGGCGTGTCGGAGGTAGAAGCAGCCAGAGGTTCATCAGTTTCTTGTTCCTGTATCCCTAGTCTGAGGCTCAGATAATCAATCGCCCGCCTAGCTTCTATAGATACTGTGGCAGAGTGCAGCCAGTGGGGATAAGCGTCGCGCAGCAGATCGCGAATCTTTGTCCCTGTGCTGTCATCGAGCGAAACGTCCGGTCGTGACCTGGCCAGCTGTACGTAGTAACACAGGATACTCACGCCCAGCAAGAAAACAGCCCTCGGCCGCGAGGACAGGAGCATCCACCTGGCCCACCTTGCGGGATACAGCAGCCCATCTCCTTGTGTTTCCTCGAGCACTATCTGCTGAAACTCAAGAATCTTGATCGCTGCTTGGACGCAAGCGTTGCGTGAGTATTCAAAGCATGCCTGGGTATACGGTGGTGCGAGATACTTCCGGTGAAGCCAGATTGTTAGTCTTTGTATGGCGAGCTGGAGCAACACGCGGTGCATGACAATCTCAGGTGCCACCATGAAAGATTGACTAAGGGGCTGCCATTTGAAGATTGGCGGTAGTGATGCCTCAGCTTGTTGCAGCTTCTGGTCCAGGTCCATGATTTCTGTGTACGGATGCTCTTTGGTGTCGTTGACAAGATCGTTGACCAGTCCCATTACCTTATCTATCCTCCCCTTAGCCAAGCTGTATAGCACATGTGTTACTTCCGTCTCGGGTCGCGAAGGAGGTATTTCAGGGGTATTCTCATCGAAATCCGAGTCTAACAAGTTACGCGGCTCAGCCGTGTCATACTGCTGTGACTTAAGAACACACGGCAATGCCATCTGGCTCGAGAGACGAAGATCCAACTGCACAATGACAGCCCACACGCGCCGCCGCATCTCGCCAGCAAATGGGGAAATGCTTGGGAAGTTGTTGGGGTCCCGATGGTAGCCCTGACTCAGGGCGAGCTGAACAATGAGGCCTTGCACAAGCCACAGCCCAGTCTCATCATTCTGGGACATGAACGACTCACAGATGAGATAATTAATCAAGGTTTCTATTACGTATTCCCCGCCTTTGGTGTACTGGCCCAATATCAGGCTGTGAAGAGTCTGTTCTCGAAACAAGCGCACTCGTTCTTGAATTTCTGGATCTGTTGGGTCGTCGATCGAGTGTTGACATAGTGTAGCGACGCACATTGCGCTGAAAAGGAGTCCAATCCAAGTGCAAGATACTGCTGAGGGGTCCTGCCAGAACTTCTCATACTATTCAAGTGGATCAAACTGTCAGCCAACCTACAAAGAACTCAGGGAATACATTTCAAAAGGGGGGAGGGGCAGGTGTAGGCTTCATATTGAACCATAAGACACGACCCGATGCGTAGCAAATTTCATACCTCTTGAAGAAAATGCCGACAGTGAAGTATGCTTGGCACAATGCCTTGTGTGTTGAAATACCTCGCGACCATACGATCCACAACAGGCCGGGGCGGAATAGAGGTAAGAAGATCAGCTTTTGTGGTATGAACCGGCTCATATAGTAGTCTAGGCCCAGGGTTTTGGAGAAGGCCATGATCGTTGGTGGCGAGCATGCGGGCCTCCTCTTCCTCCTCGTAATGGTCTCTAAGCTCTGAAATGCTGTCGAGCACAGCGGCCCAGTGAACGCTTCCGACGTAGCTGGCACCGACACCATGAGAGCTGAGACGCATGCTGCCGGGCTGTGAGGGTGATAGTGCAGAGGCGGGGGATTCAGCACTGCCATTTCTCTGCGGTGGCTTGGTTTGGGATGAATGCCCTCGAATGAGACTATCAGGATCAACATCGGGCGTGTTTTTTTGCTGCTGCGCCAGTAGGGAACGAACAAGCTCTTCGAGCTGCTGGATGCGATCGCCAACACTAACTTTGCCTTTGCTCTTACTTGGCCCGCCCAACTCATAGGTGCATGATAACCCGATTCCTCTATTCGTGCAGGTTTTACATGGCAGCTGACGGTCACATCGCACTCTGATTAACTACGCATTAGTCTAAAATATGGTGAGAACGATAGCTGGGTGACTCTACTTTCGGTTCCTACAGAAGGTACATGACAACAGCGGCTTTTCCCTCCGACGATCTCGAAGCTGAGGCAGCGAGTCTTTGATTACAGTGCTGGGCTGCTGATGCGGCTGGTTCGGTATATCGGTATAAGCGGGGGTCTCAAAAGTATCCATGAAATGCAAGCTTTAGCTTTTTGCTATGGAGAATGAGAGTCAATTGAAAACAAGACTGAAAATTGGCATATGGAGCAATCGACGGAGTAAAGTGATGGTCGGTGTTGAGGAAAGGCGGGGCTATGGCCGGAGCATTTGACGGAGCATTTGACGGAGCATTTAATGAGCCAGTCAGAGGATCGTAATTGTCGACGCCCCACCCTTTCACTTCCGGCTTTACCAGACAGTTAAGTAGGGCTGATATATGAGGAATATCGTCTGAATATCATAATTAGTCATCTCATGCCTCCTATTGAAGCACTCTAAGATCATTACCGAGAGTCTAATATATACTACAGATTATTTGAGATTGATAACAGGTATAGTAAGCGTTTATCCTGGTGTCCTTTCCTTTGATTTTGATTCGCTGGATGCTCTGTTGCTAAGAACATCCAACGGAGCAAATCCGGGGCAAACAGGTTCACGTTGCCAACTACCACTTGAGTTTGGCCTTAAAAGAACCATGCTTCTATTATGCCGATACGTAACTTGTTTTTCAACACTTTTGCCATATAAAAAGAGGCAATAAAGCACAAAATTCCAAAGATTTTAAAGAGCTTCCTCAGCCATTACACCACGCAGCGACAGGTATCTGGTGACAATGGCGAAAGGTCAAGCCGAGCGCGGTAAAACCGTTTGCAATAATGCAAGCACGACAGCCGGGTTCGATGTAACGGTTCAAGGCAATACTGACCATGAAAAGGAATCAAATATCGACAACCAAGGAGAAGCGTGCTGTTATGATACCCGGTCTGAAACTTTAGGCCAAGACACCAGGAAGAGTCTTATAGCATCTCCTATACTAGACCCAAATATCGTCGACTGGTCTGGTCCCAACGACCCCGCAAACCCACGCAACTGGTCCAAAGCCTACAAGTTGACCAACATCATAATCATCAGCTTATCCGTCCTATACACTAATCTCGCAACCACCATGTTCGCCCCCGGCGCCGCTACCATGAAACGAGAATTCGGCTTCAAGAGCAACACAGTTGAAGTCCTTACCATCACCATGGCATCACTCGGTTTCGCCCTCGGCCAGTTGTTCATACCCCCAATGTCTGAAGTGTTTGGCCGTATGCCCATCTACCGGACAAGTTCAATTTTTTACATGGGGTTTACGGCTGGTTGTGCGCGTAGCACGAATGTTGCAGAGTTCCTGGTGTTTCGCCTGTTGACGGGCATGGCTGCTGCGTCGTATATGTCTACGGGAGGCGGAACGGTGGCTGACCTTTTGCCGAAGGAGGAGAGAGGTGTTGCCATGGCTATTTTCACGGCTGGACCACTTTTCGGTCCCGTATGTTCCCTTTCGGTGTCCTGGGGAATTGAGTAGGCTGATAGTGAAAACAGGTCCTTGGTCCTATCGTGGGAGGACTCGTTGTTGAGCATCTCGGATGGAGGTGGTGTTTCTACCTCATTTTGATCCTTGTAAGTCTAAAGCCGTCTACTATTTATCAGAAACATGCTAACAGATGAAATTCCTAATAGGCCGGCGCAGTCACCCTGATCACCTTCTTATTCATGCACGAGACGAGCTCTATCAGTATTCTAAAATCAAAAGCTGCTCGACTTCGTAAAGAAACTGGCAATCCGAACCTCCGCGCCGCCGGTGATAAGCAGACTCCAGTCAAGCAGCTTGCGCTACACGCCCTAACCCGACCGATGAAGTTCGTCTTCACATCACCCATCATCGCTTTGATTTCATTGTACATCGCCTTCAACTTCGGTGTAACAATGCTTCTTTTCGCCACATTTCCTACCGTCTACGAAAATACCTACCACTGGAGCGTCAGTGTTTCCGGGCTGGCGTACATTGGTGTTGGAGTTGGCTGCGCAATAGGCGTCATCACCTTTGCCAAGCTGAGTGATGGCCTTTTGAATGCTAAAGAAGCACAATACCGCCCTGAACGACGGCTTATCATGATGATGTTTGTATCTCCAATGTTTCCAATCGGTCTGTTTATCTACGGTTGGACCACTGAGTTCAAAGTACACTGGGTCGTGCCCATCATCGGTACCGCTATCTGCGGACCTGGAGCCGTCATCATCAATTCATCATCGCAGACGTACATAATCGACATCTTTGGGCCTCAAGCAGCGGCGTCAGCACTTGCAGCGATTACTCTTCTTCGCAATCTTACGGGTGCTTTTCTGCCCCTTGCCGCTCCGACACTCTATGCCAACCTTGGATTGGGTTGGGGGAATAGTGTGCTGGCCTTTATCACGGTCGCTTTTATCCCCGTGCCGATTTACTTCTACTTGTACGGTGCTTCCTTTCGAAAAAGGTTTCCTGTCGAGATCTGACGTAGAGGCTTGTGCTGCTGCTACCTTATTTGGGAATTTTATTATCTGAGAGGAACCAAATGATCCTGAATCTTTTATAATTCTATCTACAAATGGTTTTAATATGTTATATTCTTTCCTTTTTACTGTATTTGTTTCCTATCTTTGGTTATTTTGTTTTAGATTGGATTATGGTATAGAACAAGCTGAAGAGATAAAATCATATATTTATTCTAAAATGTCGTATAATGTAAACAGTTATTTCGTCATTGAGTACCCCAAGACATTAAAAAACAATCAAGAATAATTGAAATACCTTCATCAAAATGGTGACCATTGAAGTATAGTGCTTAGTCATGGTGGATGGCATGCTCTGTGCCGCTCATCTCATCATTTTAGACCAAAACACGCCAATACCCCAGTCGAACCTTGATGACGCCAATCACGCAATAGAAGATCAGCTCATGGGGGCAAACCTCAGATAACCGCTTTGACATTGACACAATTACTGGAGAATGATCGCCATAGATAAATTGCTCAACTGCCGAGGTTAGCTGGAGCTGCATACAATGTTACCCGTTTGTCCCTGCAGCTCTGATAACGACATACCTGAAGCTGTACACGCAATGTGAGGAGCCGTGTGCCTATATAGACAGCATGATTCTCAGACACTATTCTCAGTTTATTATTCTCCATAGAGTCATATTGTCATTATACCTAAACATTTCTCATCATGGCCACCACTTTCGAGAGTTCTGACCCAGCTGTCTACAAGGAGTACGAGGCTCAGTGGTCTACTCTCCCCACTGACGCTGAAGGCTGGATCAAGCGTGCCAAAGATGTCGCTCAAGTCCTAGCAAAAGACGCTCCAGCTCGAGAACGCGCAAACAAGTCTCCCAAGGCTGAAGTTGCTCTCCTCAAGCATTCCGGCCTTCTCAAGATTCTTGGTCCAGGCAAGTATGGCGGTGGCGAACAGCCATGGAGTGTTGGTTTCAGAGCAATCCGTGAGGTTGCCAAGACGGACGGGTGAGTTTTTATCTACATGATAATGAAGGATGGACGCTGATTGATGGTAGATCTGTTGGCATGCTTCTCGGCTACCATCTCGTCTGGTCCACAACCGCCAATGTAGTCGGAACGCCTGAGCAGGCAGACCGCACGCACAAACTAATCATCTCAAACAACTACTTTGTCGGCGGTGCTGTGAACCCTCGCGACAACGATCTGAAGATCACTTCCAATGGAGATAAGCTTGTCTTCAACGGTTTCAAGAACTTTAGCACCGGTGGTGTTATCTCAGACTTGACTGTTCTCGAGGGTGTCTATGGTGAGAAGGAAGAGCACATCTTTGCTATTGTCCCGACGCAGCAGCCTGGAATCCAGTTCAAGCATAACTGGGATAATGTTGGACTGAGACTTACAGAGTCGGGGGGTGTTAACATTGAGAATGTTGAGGCGCCGTGGGGTGATGCCCTGGGTTGGGATGTTGAGGCGAAGAAGCCTGATCCTAATATTCTGGCAATTCCTTTCACAAGTTTGTTCTTGCCCACGTAAGTTGTTCACGTGTGTTATTACTCTTCGGACTTACTAACATGGAATGTAGAATTCAACTCAACTTTGCCAACCTCTACCTCGGAATTGCTGCGGGTGCTCTTGAGTTTGCAAAGGAGTATACTCTCAAGAACACTCGTGCCTGGCCCTTTGGTGGCGATGTAAGTAACAATATCGCCCATAACAACACTCTCTAATAAATCATCAGAACAAGGAGAAAGCAACAGACGAATTCTACATCCTCTCCACCTACGGCAACTTTTTCGCCCACCTCCGCGCTGCCGAAGCACTCGCCGAAAAAGCCAACGCCGAAGCTGACTCCCTCTACGCCAAGTACTCACAAGATCGTTCGGCTGTTACAGCCGAGCAACGCGGTGAATTCGCAGAATGGGTTGCCAGTCTCAAGGTCGTCACGACAGATACTGGTCTCAAGATCACGTCGGGAGTGTTTGAAGTTACGGGCTCGAGATCTACTGCTGCAAAGGTTGGCTTGGATAGATTCTGGAGGGATTTGAGAACGCATACGCTGCATGACCCTGTGGCGTATAAGAACCGGGAGTTGGGAAGGTATCTTTTGTTGGGAGAGTATCCCGAGCCTACTTGGTATACTTAATTAGCTTTGGCTACTAGATAGATCGGATTATATTAAATGAGACTGCTATACCCCGACTAGTACTTGAGACAAATAGCTATTGTATACGAAGGGTGCAATTCGCTGATACTTGGCTCTCTACAGCCAAATCTCTGATACATGGGGACACGAGCCAACAAAAGGCCAGGCCTCGCGTCGTGTAGAATTCCAAATTACCTCCAGATATCTCCGACGTACCATTTCCTAAAAAGATCCCCAGAATAAAAGAGGTCCTTACTTTCGTGAACCAGAAGCTCAGTTCTTTGCCTTGTTAGTCTCTGGACCCGCGTATGCCGCAGTCTGACCGATCTTGGTCCAAGGAGCGAAAGCCTGTTATTTTGGTTAGTTTCTGAGTTATCATTGACTAGGAAGAATACTCACATTCTTAACATTGTGCAGCGTTGCAGCAAGTTCAGGAAAGTGTCGACACAAAACATCCTTCATGGTATTGTTCTGCACCCAATTGATACCCTCGCGAGTATAAACCTCGGGACACCAGCCATCACCGGCGAGGAAGCGATCGGACTTGATGCGACGAGTGGCCATGAGGATAAACACACGGAAGGCAGTGTCGCTAAAGCCAAAGCCCCTGGGCAGAGGCTCGCTGAGCGTACCGACCAGAAGATCTACGGATTCGAGATCGCCGTCGTAAACTTCTTCCAACTCAGCAGCTAGCTTGGCATCACCGCCTGTGAGATCAAGGAAGCTCTTTGCAGGTGCCATGTGGAATAAGCGGCGGAAAGCGTTGTAGCGAGGAACGCCGCGCTCACGATCACGAAGAATGTCAATGGTTCCCAAGTCCAAGTGTCGGCCGTGAGGAAAGTCTTTGTCGCCTGGGATATTTAAGTCTCGTAAGAAATTGGGCATGTTGTGGGCTCGAATAGCACCTGGATGGTTGACGCCGAAGGAGTAGAATACATCAGCGAAAGAGAGACCCAAGCCTGATTTATCTTCGTTGAAGGGCTTGCGGGCTGACTCGAACGCAACCTCTTTGATGGGTAGTGTGCCCTTGTGTTGACCGTCTTTAATGCTAAAAAAAGCTACGTTGTCGGGGATGAGAGGATGAAGACGGTAGACGGAGACGAATTCTTCTGTGAGGCAGTATGGGACATTGTCGTGATCAACACCTGATCCGGGAATACCAGAAATGACTTCTGATTTGTTATCAAAGACACGGCCAAAGACATGCCAAAGCTATTGAATCCAGTCAGTAATTAATTATTATGAGCAGGATAGAAGACATACCTTGTCGCCCAAAAGTCCCCACCAGTTCGCATTCATTCCAATCTGCAGCGCCGGGTGCTGCAGAATACCAGGTGTCCACTCGACAGTATGAATCTTCGCCATAAGAGCACAATTGATCAGTCGAGCGGTATCAAAAATCTGATCACTCGACCAGCTCGGGTTCGAAAGATGAAGCTGCGTAGCAATGGCGTTATGCTCAAGCGCGAATAGCGTATGAAGAAGTTCAAGTCCCAACCACCAGTTCTGCCTGAACCCAGTCTCGGGAATGCCATCATTCGATCGAGGGAGGAACTGCACGCCATCTTCGCGCGTAACATGGAGTTGACCGGGATATGATTTATCACACTTCGCTCGGAGAGCTTTCGTCTCAGCTTCAGTGGATCCGTAGATCTGAGAGGCGTCCCACCAATGGGTGCACTCGTTGGTATAAGCTGGTGTCTCGATATCCTGCTGCGAAAGGGCATCGTCTCTCTTTGTTCGAGGGATTTTCATGATGCGCTCAGACCATCTGTCGGCTTTGTCTAGAGGAATCTCGACGTCTTTGTCGCCGTTTGTGACGAGGAAGTGCTGTGCCCAATCATGGACTTGGAACTGGATCCACGCTGCGGCGAGAAGATTGACGATCTCAGCGGGTTTGAACTCTCCTTCCGGTCTAGCCAGAATCTTTTCTGAAATAACTCTCGGGTTGGGAGTGAGCAGCTCCTGTTGAGTTGGCGGCGTGGTGTACTTTCTTGGGACATTTCGACCGAATCTCATACCAGCACAGCCCATCTTTGGTTGCGCTAGATCATTGAAATCACCATCTGAGTTCCTGTTCGCGATAAATTTGGAGTTCTTCATGGGGCAATCAGCTGCAGTGCCCTGAAACTCGGCATTGGGGTAGGTGTCGTGAAGGTTCTTTTCGCGGAGTTCATATCGAAGAGCGAGGAGATTGAAAACACCGAGCCACGTGGGGAGCTTGTGCCAGTGGACAAAGATGTTGACAAATTTCCAAAGACGAATGTAAACAGACTTGAAGATGGATTTGGGGGAGATCATGTTGAAGTGGGAGAGTCCAATGAGTAGTGTAACAATGGATAAAGTAATGGCGAGAGACTCTTTACTGAGTACTGAAGCCATGGTGCATGTGTCCCTTACATTTCAGCAGGGGATCATGGTCGCTTTATACCTGTAATCATATGCTACAAGCTAGGCAGAATACAGACACATGCAAGTCATCCCTCCTTGTGATCTATCACCCGTTGGGCGAGAGGCGTCGTGCTAGGTATCACAGTATATGACGAAGCTAATTTGTTGACTCACAGAGCTGTACCCCCCTCCATTCCATGTTCCTCCGAGCCATTTGCCTATCATAAGCAAGATAGGCGGCGGTGCCTAGTAGAAGAGGGAAATGGCGTTCCACAAAGTGTAATATCGGTCACCGCCGAAGCTTAATGTAGGCAGTCACAAGAAGTCTCGTCACACACCATTTGGGCTGTGCATTGCATGTGTTACTCACTGCAAATGACCCATTTCGTACATGAGTATTACGGACATGTGAAATGTGAAGAGGGGAGGCCAGGTCCGTGTGGCGTTTATTCAGCCCTCAATAGTTCAGCCCTGTGGCGGGAGCTAAGCGCGTATAGAACATGCACCATACCAAATCCACAACAGAATATGTGATAGTGTCCCGTAAGATCAATAGCCTATCGGTCTAGAACCAGAAATGGCCTTTTAGCCTCATATTCTATCTCGTGGCTGCGGCTGAAGATACCTTAGGTATTTGGTGGTTGAAGCTTGTTTCTCCCGTTACGAAAACGTCGTGTTTGATTGGTTGATAAGGGTTCGCAGGTGAGACATGGCTATGCAGCTGAAAGCTGAATGAACTTTCGCTCTTAGAGCTGGTCTCCTAGCCCTTCATTTTTCAAAGGTGCCTTGATTCTTCCAGTCTACTGACTCCGGAGTGAGCTATGGTTCCTCAGCTTGCATCTTAAGCCACATTTTTCTATTCAGGCCCCAGGACACATAACTTGCCGGCAGCTACTTAATACTGATTTAGAAAAGCTGGACATAGATTGATAGTGACAAGCTTAAGTGTCTGGTGAATTTGTGCTTAAACCAATTGTGACTCAATTATTTAATATAAAAGCTTAGTTCGACCAAAGGCCTAGTCTTAAATATCACTAAATATCGAATACAAGGCTTTTAGGATATAGAGATTACTATTTGCCCGGAGCATTATTTCAAAATTCCAATGTCAACGCTGGCAAAAAGGTCAGAAGTTCTGTCGATTGCCTGCTTCTATAAATTAATACGGGAAGGCAGCCTGCCCTGAATAGCCACGATTTTCCATCTTGGGCGTCGTGCAACCCTTCCAGACGTTCAGTCAATATCAGTACCAACTTATGCTGTTAGGCTATTCTCATCAGCCAGGTTCCAAAAGTACTTTCAAATACCTCAAGCGGCCCATACAGGTGGAACTTTGCTATCGGCCCTCATCTCTAGAGTAGGTGCCCTCGGTAAAGGTCTGGGCGACGTGCTTGGTCCTGCCTCATCATTTGTGGCTGTGGTCCAGTAGGGTATGTGCTGTTGTGCTAGGGTTGGATCTGGCCGTTTCTCTGACGCAGAAAGCGGGAAACCAGTTGAATCTGTTCTGAGATTATCATCCCCTAGCCAAAATGATTCATGGCCGGAATAGCGTGGCTTAGGACGCGGTTCTCCCCTGGACCTTTCGGAGACGCGTCTTTCGTTGTACTTTTCAACATCACCTTTCCACCATGCTTCTTCGTCTGGCCTGAGGGCCCCCGGAAAGAATTCATCTCTCAGAGGTTTCCCTAAATTGTAGGTGGAGTGGAAATCCATGATACAATCCATCGCTTTCCGCCCCGTGACCTGGTCTACACGTTTCAGCGGAATGTTTCTTGACTCTGGAGTGAGCTCCTTCGCCGCAAGCCAGGCATTCTGGAACATACCCAAGCCTCCAACACCTAGAAGGCACCAGGAGTCTGGGAATTCGCCTCGAGCGGAAACATTGACCAGCAACAGTAGCCAAAGCACTGAGAGACACGCGCAAGAGGCTTGCGTGATGATGAAGCCGATTGGAACTCCTCTAAACAGCCACAGGTCTGACCTCTTTGCTTTGCGTAGCATTGTATTGCGGCGGATGACCGATAGATTCCGATCCGTTCCTTCCTGAGGTCTTGATAGCCACAGGAACTTCTCCCATGGTCTGCCGTTGCGTGGCGATTGTGAAGCCGCAAGAGACTCAAGATCGAGGCATTTGCCGAAGCCACGAACGACCATGACCTCTCGGGATCCGTTGCCAGAGGTAATCGCATAGACCTGGTCTGACCTTTGTCTGTTTGGCAATTTCTCGGCCCTCCACTGGGGCAGTAATCCTGTCCATTGCACCAACAAAGTGCCAGCTACCGTAATGAGTAACACGCTCCATGTACGATTTACAATAAACGGTATGGCAGCAAGCGTCAGCTGGATCAAAGTGATTATGATGCCAACGATGTGAATCCAGCCCCAGGAGAATTCTGTTCGTTCATTTTTGTTCCACATGGCTTCAAAGACTGTGATCTTCAGAGCATAACTGCTTCCATCGAAGCCTTGAGCTTCAGCGGCAATGTTCGCTTCGCGAGTCTCTATCGCTTCAAGGTCTCGTAGTAAGCGACCAAGGATGAAATTCTTATTCTCCCGGAGATATCCAGACTTGAGGTTCAGCAATTTGCATGGATAATCCGGTGGTGCAAGAAGTCGCCCGTCACCAATTATGCCGACTAATGCGACAAAGGCGTAGGCAACGCATCCAAAGGAAAAGCAAACAGGAACGTAGATCTTTCCAGTCGCTTGGGAGTAAGCCTTTTGAACCACGTCTCCACCTAGAACAAAGAGTATTGTCGACACGTCTGATGGATTGACCCATTGAGATGCGAGATTATTACTTGTTGACATTTTGATAGTGCTACTGCGTAGAGTAGTCGTGACGTTACTGAGCTGCTGTGAGGCATGGGGCGAGCTGCGGGTGAACAGTTCGTTCTAGGGGAAAGCTGACGGCTTATTATCAATATTTTGCCACGTCAGGGCCGGGCGTAATCAGGCTCGGCAGCTAAACGCCGAGTCTGATGCACAGTGTCTCCTTTTGTACGCCCATGTACCTTTTCCCTCAGCGGGCTTGTGGCGCAAGGACGTCACACGACCTGCAAATGGCCAATCAAAGGGCTAGAAGTGACACCTCATTGATAGTCTACACTTCTGTCTCACCTTCAATCACATCATGATCACTTTGGAAATTACTATGTATGGAAATGGTGGCTGGCTGTGTGCTCATAGTTTGCGAAAAATCGATTAAAGCGAAAATCAACATACACTTTCGACTTCTCATATGATTAAAACCTACCAAAAGACACCGTTATAGTACAGATTAAAATACCTCAGCCTTCTCAACTCCTAGACCTGCTGAATGCTCAATATCCTATGAAGAAACAAGACAGAAGGGAGGATAGGTAGGAAAAACAACTATATAATATCTCCAAACGTGCTTGCCGCATTTGTAAATAATCGCCTGGCTCTAATCATGACTGTTTGACATGAGAGAAATTCGGTCCTTGACCCTTCCTACACTCTTTCTCATCGACTCATCCTCTACTCCTTCAGCCTCCTTAATTTGCTTTTCAATGTATACCATTAAATCCCCGTACTCCTTTTTAAATAAGTCTTGGCGAGTTGCCAGGACCCCTGCTAACCGTTCTCGCAAAAGCAAACATTCCAAAAACCTTTGGTCTTCCGCATCCGTCTTCTCGATAATCTCGGATATTAGTCCAGTCAAAGTTTCGATTGAAGGTTTTTCGAAGCATAACTCGAGCGTCAGGATTGTCATCAAGGTCTTGACCGTCTGGCGATGACTGCGGCCCGGACGACTCTGTTGAGCGTCCAAGATCATGTTGAGCTCGCTCCTGTAGTCCACATCCTGTGTCGTGTCGTTTTCGAATTCGGAGACAAGTAGTTTTGGTAGTATAGATTCTTGCCTCGCATGGAGAATGATAGGATGCTCACTATCTAGAGGCACCGGTAGGTAAGATTGATCTACCTTTTCCTCGCTCCCTGTGTTGGTACAGCCTGACGATAGAGCCTCGTCCCCAGTAACAGTGGTGAAGCACGAAATTGCCTTCGTGTAAAGGTCCCGGCGTTCTATGTCATCTACCTTTCCCATTCCCCTTGCTGAATGGATTTCTCCGATGAAGAGACAAGCCATGAGAGATAGCGGGTGAAAACGCCCCAGGCTTTTCTCTGCAGCATCACGCACCAGCCCCAGGATCCAGAGTGCCAAGTCTAGATCTGATATGGGTTGCCTTGTCATGATCTTCCCACACGTGAATAAAGTGTACAGGATATCAGGGTGAGCTGCGGCTTCCGAGCCCGATGCGGCGAAAGCATCTCCAATGCCCTGTAGCAATGGAGTCTCCCTCAGGAAGGATCTGGCATCGTAGTTTGAACACCCTTGGTACCAAAGCTTATCGCGCTGAAAGTGTAGATATTTCCGAAGCTGACAGTACAGTACAGCAAAAGTTTCAGTTTCGGCAGTGTCTAGGGCTCCCAAGTGATATTCGGCTAGAGAAAGCTGAGACCGGACTCTCAATACTTCAGGGTGGTCGGACCCCCAAAGACGTACTCCATTTTCGGAGACCTCAGTCAGAATAGCTTTAGCTGTGGAATAATTGCCGCATTCAATATTTAGCGCGCCAAGCTGGCTCTTGTACTTGAGAGTCGAAGGGTGGCTGCGGCCTAGGTCGGCAGTGGACTCGGCACGTCGACATAAAGAAGTGGAATCGTCTAGTGCAAGCGTCAAGAATCCTTCTCGCTGCGCCGCAGAAATCAAAATAAACTCTGCCTCCAGTGCTAGAGGATGCCCAGTTCCAAAGGCTTCCTCTATCACTTCAGCGCATCGCTCGCACGAGACCCTCCCATGATGAACTTGTCCCGTCTCAACTTGAAGAAAAGAACTGAGTAACGCAAGTTCGATAGTTAGGAGATTAGTCTCTCCTATCTTGACTATCGCATCGCTCAAGGCTGGCTGTAGAATTGACAGTGCTTCATGGTAGCACCCTCGAAGAACGTCAATACGGGCTTTGTTGAGGATATTAGAGATCCTGATACCATCGATTGACTGGATGTACATCAACTTCTCGCACCAATCATGCATACTATCAACTTCAATGGGTGTCTCAGACTTCAGATTGTCGAGCTTCTTGCACCATTTGTCTGCCGCATTTAGTTCTTCTTTTATCCTTGGGGCATGAAGAAAACCTTGATGAGCTATTACCAGAGCTCGAAGTCGGCAAACAGAAGCCGAAAGTTTGTAATGTTTTAATTGCTCCTTGGGTTGAATCGAAGATGGTGGCATGTTCTCGTGAGGCAGTATGATCTCGTTTAAACAGTACTTCATTTCCTCGTAGTTGCCAGTTCGAAACAAAGCAAGAGAATGGTTAAGTAATATAGCGCCGTGGGCGTTTGTTATGCTTGGCTTCAGGTATTGGTCATCAAACCCACTAAGGTCATCTCGCAACTGGTGCAGATCCCTCTCTGCTTGAACATATTGTCCCAGCATCATGCGAGCGAAGGCTAGGCCTGATTTGATTTCCCAAATAGCAGTGCTATATGGAATGTCCATTCTTAAGCATTCTTGGAACATCGCAAGGGCGTGTTTGTTGTCTCCGCTTTCGAGGCGCGACTCAGCCTGGTCTCTTAGATCCTCCCATCTCGTCTTGCCTGAAGTCTCTTTTGATATATTGGGCGGGTATTTGGGTTTGGTCTCCACTTCGTATTCAATTACCGATGCTGCTGAAAGCATTGATGCCTTAATGACATCTTCATATCGCTGTGCTTGTGTAAAGTATGTTGTTGAGATGGTAGATCCTACGCTAGAGAATTGTGGGGCAAGCGAGATGTTCATGGTGTCGTACAAGCGATGAATAGCGATTTTGAAGGGCTCTTTAAGCACGTAAAGCAAATCGTTGCTCAGAGATTCATCGTCAACAAAGTCTCGCTGGCGACTTGTTATCCAGACCATGCGGTTTAACTCGGGGCTAATGCCCTTCAGAACCGTTTCGTCAAATTGGTTATTGATTGATTTGATTAGTGCATTGACCTTTCGCCATGTATGCCCATCGATCGGGGGACTTGCGTTTGCTTGTTCGCTGTCTTGAAAGAGTAGGATGAGGTTTGTGTTGGCTGGAATTCTAGAAAAGGAGCGTATTGAGATACTCTTCACTAAGTCTGATCCTGGAGCGTCTGCAAGTATGATAAGAGAGGGAGGATCGGTTTTCCGAGATTTCCTTGACCGGGGAGACTCTATAAAATCTTGCAGTCGGGCAACCATCTCGTCAAACGAGTCTTTGCCGTCTTGGTATGCCTCTTTCTGACTAAAATTGACTTGCGTCAGGCGGTAGCGCAATGCGAACTCTTGCAGAATTTTGTCGGCTGCGTTTAGACAGGAAACTAGTGTAGTTTCTGCTGCAGAATGGACTAGGAGGACTCTATAGACAATGAGGACAAGCATACATCAAGTCGCGGGCTGGATCAATCTCACTCAATCACGCGTTTGCTATTGCCGCATGCAAGAGGCTTGCGAACGGGCGTAGTTCTGGCCGTGAATCCTTGTGGTGCTTTTATAGCATAAGGCCCACGGCGTCTTTTGTAGATCTTTTTCAGATGTTCCATAGTTTTATTTGTAACGGAGCTCATACGGGTTAGTGGTGAGGGACGTGGACATGTAAGATTGTATTACGATGAGTTGTTTTTATGAGCTTTGCTGACGTTTGATCAGCTGTCTGATGACATGAGCAGCTGAAAAAATGCCCTGGCAAAGTGGGGAGGTCAATCACTGCCCGAGTCAGCCTCACAGCGAGCCAGCGCAAGAGACTTTTTGAGTGTCTTTAATTCAAACCTCGCACAGTACGTGTCTGCATTGTTATCTTTTGTCTCAAGTGTTTAATTGGATGCACAATGTCTTGGCTGAGTTCGTGGCTGCGAGGATATGTACAGCTGAACAACCCTATCACATTGAAAGCAAGCCACGCGCGGTTATTATGAATCAGGCTGAGGAAAAAGGGAGGTTGAAAAGTCCGTGCAATTGCGCAATTCCCCCAAATATCCCAAGTCTATTGCGTTGTTTTGCTGATTCGTCCTCTTCATTCGGTTTCCTTTTACATTTACATTATTCCATCACATACTGCATTTACAGTCTCGCCTAACGCTTGAAAGTAACAGTGTAGCCAGTCACCTTTAGAACCTTCATCGGTGTTACACAATTGGTGGCTATGCAGCATTTGAAGCCCATTTATGATACCGAGTGGATGAAAACAGTCACGGTGGGATATTTTGATACCCTTCAGCACTGTTGTACTACAAAGCACCCGTGGACATATGACAGCTTCGTCAGCTTTCCGAAGCAACATGGATACTGGATCGATGAAAATTACAGAGTGCATCAGTCCGGCAAAAAGAGTAGCTGCACCACTCTAGATCGCCCTGCACTTGATCAGGCTTGGCTGTTCTTCCAATTAATCTATTGTGTTGTTCGTAATCAGGAGAAGCCGTTCTTAGCCCACAAGGAGCTTGTTTCCGAGGGTAAACTCGACACAGAAAAGCTTCCTGCTGCGCTAGAAGAATGGGACAGGCATATACGGGGCTTATACGAGACAGATCCAGGAGCCGCCATCATGCGGTTTCTCGAAGCAAACCAGATACTGGAGCTCGCAAAGCAAGTAGTCCTGGCAAACCTGGCTGAAGGCTCACCATCTATGCTTGTGCCAGAGCCCATGAGGAGATATGAGATGGGGAATTGGGCAACTGAACTTTATGAACAGCGAAATCTCTGTTTAATGATCTTAGGCGAGACTCTTTCTGCTGTTCTCACAAAAATGATGAGAAGTTGCAAGATCAACCTTCCAGGTTGGGAGCTTGATGATGGGGGAGGATGGGGCCCGTCAGTATATGTATCCAGAATGATGTTCAAGGATGGCTGGTGCCCAAGATCCCAGGCGACGGTCAAAGGGCAGCTCGGTCGGAACGCGACCCTATCATATGTGACAGTATTGGCGCATCGAAAAAATGTTCATAATTGTCATTCTAGACATCTACATCGGCAGCGATGCACCTCCTCGCGATGCGACTTTATAGAGGCTTTGGACGGTCTTCCCGACAATAGCAGAGATCTAATCCGGGAATACAAACCATCGCATGCCTCGGGTTGTACCGACTGCGGTATGATTGGTCCAAATGAAAAGGACATTCTGGACGTCCTCGAACGAAGCAATCATCCAAGGACAGGCGTATTCCCGTTGATAAAGGTTTGGGAGGACAAGAAAACCAAGACTCTCGAGATCAAAGTGGAGGAATGGAAAGACGGGACAGAGTTTGCGACAGTATCTCACGTCTGGTCCCAGGGACTAGGGAATAGGAACAAACGAGAGATTCATGTCTGTCAGCTAAAGGCTATCAAAAACCTGCTGCAACATGTCTTTGGAGAGAAAGAATATTACCTCTTTTGGCTCGATACATTCGCCATCCCTCAGCGCGGGACGGGAGACACAAGACATGCTCAGTTGAAACGGAAGGCCATTGGACTCATTCACCACATATTCAACAATGCACAGCATTGTATCATATTCGATCGCTATCTTATGAATTTTGGAAGGGCCTATGACTCCAATCGTCGCGCTATTGGTGCCGAGATACTCGCAAGTGGATGGATGATGCGACTATGGACACTCCAAGAGGCTTTCGTAAGTGACCAACTGCATCTTGCGCTGGAGAGTCATGACGTTTATAAAACGCCACATAATCTGGACAATTTCTGGACAGAGGCTAATGGCCAAGACGTGTTGAGGAGCTCAATCACAGAAATCACGAGGGGCAAGGTGGAGGTCAATTTGATGAGAACGGGACCAAGAAAGCCCTTGGCAGAGAAAAGCATCTCTGAGCGTGCTTTGTTAATAGGGAGTGCCTGGAAAGCGGTACGATATCGCGTGAGTCTTGTACCTTGTCGGTATCATTTAATCTTACTAATGACCTCTTGAGTAGACCACCAGAAATCCAGGGGAAGAGACGCTGGCACTGTCTAGCCTGCTTGACATCCCTATTTTACAGCACGATGAAAGCCCAGTGCTTTCTACATCCCAAGAGGAAGATCGCGAGAGACTTATGGAAAGATTCTGGGAAAGAGTGGGTAACGACGATGCTTTCGGAAAGGCAATCCCTCCTGGAATCATCTTCTTACCTGGAAAAAGATTGTCATCGGAGGGCTTTAGATGGGCTCCCTTTACATGGATGTCCGGCGAAGTGGAAGCATATCCGTTTCCCTTGGACAACCCCAAGTATCCTACGAAACTAACCTCCAAAGGGCTTGTCGTTCAGCTCCCAGGGTTTTGTCTCTACCCTACTGTAGACAAGCTCCGTGATATGATCAGAACTAGCAAGAGAAGCTCCTTCAAATTCTCTGTTGGAAGGGGCCTCGATGAATGGTACCAAGTCTCTTCTGCGAGAAAGAGAAGCCAATTCAACGGCATCTCCGCTCCCTTAGATAATGGGAATCACGACCTACAACCCATTGCACTTGAGCTACGAAAAGACATTGACTCAGGGAAGCCTTTGAAGATCGGCATTATTCTTTCCCGGCCACGACCTGTCGAAGTGCAAGGCGAGATTGGACTCTTGGTCAAGATATGTGACAGCGAGGACCGCTGTCCCCTTTCTGGTAGAGACAAGTCCCTACTCACCTGCAGGATAATTCGACGTATCGAGGTCTCGCGGCTCGCTATAGGCGCTTCCGATATTCCCCCATGGGAGACAGGGCCACAGGAGGCACCCGGGTATGATCCCATATTGAGCAGATATGAGAGATTCCGGCGGGAAAAGGTCGCAGGAGTGCAATTAGACGACGATCAGAGCTGGTGCGTCGACGGATTTCCTGGTAAAGCCCCAGTCACTGGTGGTCTCAAGCGGAGTCAGACTGACGTTTTTACTCCGCGTCAGCCTGGAGGCTTCTTAAGCAAGCTGAAACGGGTCGTGACCAGTAGCTCGAGATTTGAAAGCTCAGACCTATAATCTATATATTTAATATTTTCTTAATTCAGGGAACTGCTTGCCCTACTAATGTGGTGGTCCAATATCTCCGATTTTTACTCATCATACTCCGGCTACCTACTGGTATACCATCGGTCTGTTAGTGCAAATGGACTGCGTAGCGTTCGGACCTCGGTATTGGATACAGCGCGCCAGAGTCGCTAGCAAGTCACAGGTGCACATTGCGTAAAAGCTCGCTTGACAATCATTGACCGTGATGTAATAATAGCTGCATGATAGTTCATTATCTACTGCTTATAAAGCCTCAAAATTTCTCCAGACATATCTCGATACCTTATTATATGTTTAGCAAATAGTAAATATAACGATTTAACTTGTAGATATCGAAATTATTTTAAATTGAATGTGAACCCCATCTAATCAACAACACTTGCGGCCAGCATTGGATCATGTAGCTTCATAGCCCTCACCAATACGGTATTGAACATAATCCCGACACCAGAACGAAAGACAGCGGTTGAAGGCAACTCTGCTATGTCTCAACGGTGACATGGCCAGCTTAGACAGTGATAACCTCGGTAGGTTCATAACCACAGGCTCGGTCGAAGTAGTAGAAGCTCATGGGCGACGAGACAGTGTAAAGCTGCATGCTCGAGACCTCGGCAGTGTAGAAGTAGCAGGTCTTGTACTTGACGTCAAAGCTGACAGCCTTGCATCCACCACGGCAAGCATCAAGACAGTTCTTCATGTTACCCTCAGCCTGGGACTTCTTGTACCAAGGGGTATTCGTGGCTCCGACGTAGCCAGTAGCTCCGCAGGTCTTGCCAACAGCGTCCGCGACGCAGGCTCGGTCGAAGTAGTGGAATGTCATGGGCGAGTTGGTGACCTGGTAAAGGCGCATCTTGGAGACTTCGGCTGTGTAGAAGTAGCAGGTCTTGTATTGGGTGTCGAAGCTGATGGCTTTGCAGCCGCCAGTGCAGGAGTTGAAGCAGCCCTCGATGGTGCCCTCGGCCTGGGACTTTTTGTACCAAGGGGTATTCGTGGCACCGACATAGCCGTTTCCGCCGCAGATGACGGGTTCGGGTGCACCCGCGAGGCAAGGGGAGGCATTGGAGAAAGCCGCGAGGGCGGTAGCAACGACAGTGGAGAAGCGCATGGTGATGGTTGTCAAAGTAGTTATGTGGATGTTTGTGAAGTTGTTTGAGAGGATGCAGCACCATAAAGCTGGCTCTTGCGGTGCTTTATATAGGGGATTCTTGATGAGCCTTTGATGATTTTTACATCTCTTAAACTCCCTCGCATCCGTTTAGCGATTTCACCGTATGATCCGGAGCGACTCCCACCGACTTCCGAAAGCTGAAAGGCTGAATCAAACTATTGATCCGCCTGCATGATTTTCTAATAGCTTTTGCTTGGCTGCTACGCTGTTTGCTGCTAATTGTGTTTTCATCCTTGGCTTTAACAATCGGAGATATCAGCGTGGTATCCCATTGGGCCTGGTCAGCTCTTGGCTGGGGGGTAAAGATAAGCACCAAAATATCAGGAGTAAAAAGCCACAACTGATGGACTAACGGCTTTTAGCCGGGCAGAACATGTGTTGTTTTTCGAACATTTGGTAGGCTGTCGTTTTGCCCACAACAGGTGTAACGGTGAATGCAGGAGGGTTTGGAACGCAGAGATGATCGCCAAAATCTGGGGTACTCGGAATGCAGATCTGGCAGAATGATCAGCAGCACCCTCTAATATTGAACGTTGTACATATGTTTCAAAGGCTGCCCATATTCATAATTCCTATGAAGATTTGGCCGCGTCACCCCAAGTGAGATGAGAATTACGAGGTTCGTTTAGAGTTGACAGTCGCCCGAGGCTTTCAATAGTCCAAAGCCACTTTTCTAAGCGAGCATGCGGTTTGATCATGGCGATTTTATAGCCCCGTGTACAGTACCCAATTAATCCTCCGACAACACTCCGGCCTTCTCTTCGTCCCATCAATCTTGGTGAGCTGTTTGAACCAGAGGTCGGCCGCTGTTGACAACACACTGTATAGCCGCCAAAAACTTGGGAACCATCAAGGTCGTAGCAATGTGCTATTGGCTTAGGCTGGCGGCCTTACCAGGATCCTGGGTCCCAGCAGCGGAAGGGTCGGGGAAATGTGCGGAATTGTGTTTCCTGTGCCTTGATGGCTGTGTATCATCGAACAGGTCTAATTGGATGAACTGAATTGCCAAGAAACGGTAGATCCATGTTGGGTTGTCAGCTCGCCACGCTTTCTTTGATCAGAACCAACCATGCGATAAGATAGCCGAGTGATACGATGCAACGTCGGGTTTCGACACCGCTGGACACGGTGAATGAGTGTTTATTTGACCTCTTAGCTCCTCTACTTTCAATAGCTTGATGCTAAGAAACGAGGTGGTTGCATGTAATGTAGAGTTGAGTGACTTCATCCGCATCGATTGTGAAAGTAAACTCACAGTTTTGATATCATTATTTCCTGCATCTAAAGTAATGGTTTGTGCAATTGAGCTGCCAATCTCCTACCCTACCTATCCATACTTCATCGTCTAGATCATATGAAGAAACAAGTCACCAGCGCTTAGGGATCGCAAAATAAGCATACGTCATTGGCAAAGGCGCTAACATAATGAGTCCACTCTTAGCTGGGCACCTCTTTTCATATCCTTGTCATATTGTATAAAAGTACTCGCCTTGAAGAAAAAGTAGAGTGTTTGTTCTTTAGAGCTGCTGGGTAAGGAACAAGAGGAAAAGGCATTGATGAATCTTGTCTATGAAACGCTGTAGGTTGCACGCGCGTTATGTAGACCATATTCTTTTATAGCTGGTAAGCAAGCATGCAGAGTCCGCTGATCTCAACGATAATGGTGAACAAGGAACCTGGGCACGCAGTTTGATACCACGCACGGGGTACCTAGCCAGCATCGGAAAGCGGATAACATTCACTGACAGGTACGTCGGGAGTACAAAGTTAACCCCCTACATGCAACAAGGCCTGTTGAGCATCCTGTTGGCCCTGTCGATCCTAGCAGGGATGATTTTAGCACTGACACAAGCTTTGTTATTTCGTGAGGAGCAACAGAGATTGGAATTTCGTGAACACAACTGTCGTGAATGGCCTCCGTATCTTTCATATCAAATACAACTGAAAATGTTTTTTGTTTTTTTCTTCATTTGGAAATTAGACAGCTTCGAGCCCGATTCTCCCAACCTGATCTGTTAAAGGCGAATGTGTAAGGGGGTGATAAGGACTTGGCTTATGGTCAATGGTTTAGGGGGATGAGCCCCTAATTAGCGCAAGTACCTAATCACAACCCCATTGACAAGACAACTTCGGTATTTATCCTCATGAGTGACGATTAATCCCAGTCGTTCGATATAATAAATATGCTTTTGTGTTGGAGTGCTCTGCTCTGCTCGCGACTTATTGTCATTGTGCACCGCAGACGACACGTATCGAACCAGGTGTTGTCTGACGGCAAGGCTCAACGTCATTTGAATGTATTGGCTGGAAATCCAAGATTTCCCGTACCTCGTTTGACGTCCATTCTTATCCAACACCCTAGAACCCCTCATTTTGCTTCCTGTCGCACAGCCACCCTGGAGGTTGAAAATGAACAGGCCAAGTCAGCACTCAACAGGCCGGCTGCATCGGGTGAGCAGTATTCTCTGCAAACCCAGCAATCTCGACTTGATCAGACCATAATTATCTGTTTCGAACCCTACAGACGGATCCCAGATGTTGAATGGATCCTCTTAGCATCACCAGCGCTTCAGTCGGGCCGGCCGCCGCTGTCTACAAATGCGCGATTGAAGTAAAAGAGATCGTTGGCATGAAGCGCCAACGCGGCCGACTCGCTCTCGGATCTAGCAGAAGAGGCTCAATCAATTCAAGGGGCTCTCCAGGGTGTTGAGGACGCCTTGCGGGGCAATCATGAGGTATTCTCGCGATACAAGGTCGAAGAGGTTTTCTCCATTGCAGTCAAGGGCTGCCGCGCGACGTTAGCGTGTATCAAACAGGAGTTTGAGCTGCTTTTTAATCGTAGTGACTGGAAAGCTCGATTCTTGTTTCTGTGGAAGGAGGAGGACATGAAAAGGCTGCTTGGACGACTTGATCGCAAATGAGAAAGCATCCTGCTGTTGCTTCAACTTCTGAGCCTGTGAGCCTACCCCAAAGGCCCAATGCGAAACTGTAATACGTAGCTAATTGTATCGATAAAGGAGCTCAGTACGAGAAGTTCAGGCGCTGGTCGCCAAGAAACATAGTGCTTTAACGGGTGCGAAAGAAGACATAACGGCTCTTATACCAACCTACTGGACTTGCCGTGATACAATTATTGACTCCCTTGATAAGGAAACGGTTGATAGCGTGCGAGGCGCGTGATGTAAGCTATTAGCTGTAGGGTCTATTAACTTAAAGTAACACTATTAAAGTTAATCCAGGCAATATACCAGCTACTGAATATAGTTACCTAAAATAAGCTTTATAAGCCTATCTGATAATGATTATATCTAATGCATAAAGAGAACTCTAAATACATTCCCTAAGGGATAGAATGGCTGCCCTAGTCCCCTATTGTAGCTCTCTAACTTAACATTAGCAGAAACACTCGTCAAGATGCAAGCTCCTATCACAAGAACAATCAAAACGGTTGATAGCATCTATGCGGACCGGGAGGATCGAGAGAGCAAGCTGAGTATAACTGACTTTGACTTTGACTACGAACCTATCAAAACGCAGCCATGAGTTACCACGCAGAGAGTTTGACACACAGGCCCAGGAATCTAACGTTATTATCATGGAGCCAATTGAGGATCTCATTGACTTGAGCTGTGAACCGAGTGAACAAGCCACCTTGATGCCGCCATTTATCCGCCCTCAGTCCATAGACCTACTAGGTCTACAGTTCATACCGATAGCTTCAGACGAGGAGGTAGCTAGCCCTAGCAGCCTTGACGTTGGTCAAGCTACGGAGCCTATAAATACACGATGGACAACCGGCTATTTGAGAGAATCCAGTTTGCCACCTGAAGTCCATCCTGCGGTTGCAGAGGCGAGTCGAATTGTCCTAGCTTCTGACATGGTTTCGGATGAGCTACTCGACGGCAGCCCCATGGGGAGTTCCCAAGCCCCAAACATTGGAGAGTTCGGTCTCCAAAAAGGCCTTGCTGACCTTGAACCTAAGCACGGTCATGCACAACGACAACGGGCAAGTGCGCGAGGATCCGCCGAGATCTCGGATAAGATGCGGAAAGGCAGCGTGACAACAAAAGTACCAGGAAAGAATGTAAACGATTCAAGGTATCAATTTCATGATTCGGTATATATACCCGACGATGAAACAAGACCAAACACGGCCAGAAGACCACGCCCCAGAGCCAAACAAAGCGACCGCAGCAAAAGCACCGATTCCACCGAAGTCAATCCAGGGACACCGCCAGATGAAAAAGGCCCTATGCTGCTCAAAACACGAGAAAGCTCAGCTAGGACGCCGTTTCACTGGAGCAGAAGTCTCTCGCTACATGAGCTCTTGCTAAGGCAGATAAAGAAGAGCAAGAGAAGAAACCTGAAATGTAAGCAAAATGTTCATTACATCGCCAAACAGGATTAATGAGAAATTAAGAGATAGGCTGAATAGAGTATATGAATCGAGGAGATGGAGTTAATATAGTAAACGCGGCAACACAGAGACTGGGAGAGACGGATCATCAAACGAGCAAAAGAAACATACTCATTCTTCACTTAATATACGACTATTTATGCCTGGTTTCATTACATGCTAAGAATGTGGATATTCAGCCGTACTCCCCTGCGTCTTTAGATGATATCTCTCGTTTAATACATAAATGATAAACAACTTATGAATGGACCTTTGGGAGAAAGGGACTGTTGTTGAAACAGCTTTAGCCATCTATGCATCGCGCGATGTCTAAGAGGCGCTAGTTGTTGGCAGAACTGACTTGATTTATCCTAGCAAATAGCGATGACTTTATCCGAGTCATATCTTGCTGGGCATTGAAACAAATTATGTCATTCCACACCATCAGAGCATTATCGGTGAATAGGCCCGACGAGCATCAGACTATCTTCCTTTTCTGGAAATCTGGGGTATCGGCCGGAAACGGACTTGAGAGACACTCCGTCCGTAGGATTCAGGAAGTGGTGTGTTGATGGTGAGGTGACATTGTGGAGGTGGATATTTAGCCGCCGTTGAAGAAATGGATCGAGGGATCGAATTAAGCATTTCTATTTGCGTATATCCGTATAACCGCCTCGCTTGCAAACATGTCAACTGCTGATCCAGGGGTACGGTCTTGTGTTATTTTCTGGCTGGGCATGAAGTAGGTAGACAAGACAGGCACTTAGATTGACAAATTATCTACATGTGAGAACCACCTTCCAAGACTCTCGTCGTGTCAACATATTTGAGTCAATCTCACCTAATGCTGAGCAAATACCACCTCACCCATACACATCACCCAATCTGAAGCTATTCGGGAAGCGGAGACTCGAAAACCCCGTAGGCCACTGCACTGACATTAAGCTCACGCCACCAATCCCCTCAAGACAACGCTATGGTTGGCCTGATCTCCTCACGTCAATTGATCACCTGCAACCCTTGAAAAGCGGGCTGCTGTATGATTGGGTTCTGGCGGGTCATCCCTGTAAATCACCCCTGTAATGGCTTTGCTGATGGAGGGTCAGATCTGTCCGAGTAACTCAAAGGCCCCAGGTTTTTTACGTTTTCGCATTTCGGTTTCGCTATGCTAAACGAGAAGACGGGCGTTTGAACAGGTAGGCTTGGATAGAGATTTTATAAGTATCTGATGGTCTTGTATAAAGAGGGATCGAGAGTAGTAATTATCTTTTACCTCAGTAACTGAGACATTGAAAAAGAGAATTGGGTATCGTCATAAATGCAGGCGAGTCGTCCATCAATAACTGCCAAAAGGTCCATCCCCCAAGAAAGACCTCAACGCCCATAAAGACAAAGCCCAATTGCAACAGAACTGGTCTCAGAAAACCTGAAACTTCAAACCAGGAAGACTTCAATGTCAAACAACGACCGCCCGACCATCCATGTTTTCATAGAAAATTGATTCGCGAAGAGAATGACTCCAGGTATCCATCAATTTGCTCTAGTAGGCGACGGCTCTCTGCTTCTCTTCCTTTTCAAATCCTCGCCGTCGTGTAAACTCAGTGGTGACTGCTCGCGCTGATTTGGCGGACTATGCTCTGGCGTTGGAAGTCTTATGCAAGTGCAATGCCTAAGAAGTTCTTCGCATCTCGCAAGCCTTTCCAGAAGATCTTGATTCGGACGCCTGCGCTTCCTTGGCGGAGCTGGTGAACTTGGAGTGCAGACTGTTTTGAGCTGTTGAGCAGTCAGTATCAGGACTGTTGGAACTTGTTAGAGTGATTTGCCCTTATGCAATTCGAACACGGACTCTTCCGGTCGCATTTCTTTTTCCTCTGTTGGCAGAGCACACATGACAGCACTCTCTTGCCCGCCTTCTTTGGTTCCGAGTCCATCGACGTGTTTGTGACTGTAGGGCTCAAGTCCGTAGACTCATCCCGATGCGAAGCAGGACTCGACATTTTCGTATGAAATTTACGACAATTATCTTTCTTACAATATTTCAACTTCCATCTCATGAGACGTAGATGTCGACTTTAAAAGCATATAGCTCAAACTCTAACCCTAGAGGACTAGGGTAAAGACGATTGGGTAACAGATCATGCAACAAATCCATGGCGGAAAATGGGGTGCCACACTCGGGCAGTCGGGCTCGAGACTGTTCCCGAGAGCTCCCCACAACTTCCCGAGGTCAGGGGTCGACATCACCAGGATATTGGAACCTGGAGATGCGGATAATTCTGGTCAACATGCGACTCGGAAGACGCAATCTGTCAAGAGTCCGCTTGGCCGACTTAAAAGGACTGTGCGGTTGATGTGTTCATTATCACGATACTGAAGTTTTATTCCCAGCAGTTCGTTTCAGTTTATCGTATTAGAAATTCTTCTGATATGAGAGGCTGCAGCATTGGAGATCAGATCATTATGAGTCCACTCGCATGCAAGTCGCTTGTACTCAATTTCTGATTTCTGAAGGTCAAAACTCTCGACTTATACTATCTTTATTAAGAAGCCAGTAATCACAATACCCCATAGCACTCCAGAAGACACACAGTTTTAGCAGATCAATCATGGCATCGACTTATATGGGCGGTACTTTTGTCCAGCCAGCACCACTGCCGGGACTAGGACCAAATGTGACAGCAAACAATGGGACTACTTCAACTGATGAGCCTCATACACCCGTGAATCCAAGTTCAGATACAACTCCTACCAACTATTCTCAAGACCACGTTGCTTCCAAGGACGAAACACCAGCCAAGTCCACCACAGAAGATGAAGAAGACTCGGAACTCGAGCGCAGGCACAGTATTGTCCGCGACTTGGCACGCCAGTATACCAACCAGAGTCAGATGTCTGCTATAAGTGGCAACCCCTTTACAGCCGATGAAAACAGCCCCTTGAACCCCAGAAGCGACAAGTTCAGAGCTTTGGCGTGGGCAAAGGCCATTTCGAAATTGCACAGTGAGACTGGGTTTACTAATCGGAAAGCTGGTGTTTGTTATCAGAACCTCAATGTGTTTGGATATGGTCAGCCAACAGATTATCAGAAGAACGTGGCCAATATCTGGCTTGACGCTGCTTCACTCCCGCGTCAACTGATGGGGTATGGAAAGACGAGGATCGACATCATTCGAGACTTTGATGGAGTTGTAAAGAATGGAGAGATGCTCGTGGTATTAGGACCGCCTGGATCTGGCTGTTCAACATATCTCAAGACAATTTCCGGCGAAACAAGCGGTATCTACATCAACGATGATGCATACTTCAACTACAGGGGTAAGCCACCAAGCTCTTCAGATTCTGGACTGGCTGAACATCACCAGGCATAACGGCCCATGAGATGCACACCCGCCATCGCGGAGAAGCAATCTACACCGCAGAAGTAGACGTGCACTTCCCCCACCTCACAGTGGGCGACACCCTCGACTTCGCCGCCCACGCCCGCGCCCCACGCTCCATCCCCGGCGACATCGACCGCGAGACTTTCATCTCGCACTCCCGCGACGTGGTCATGGCCATGTTCGGCATAAGCCACACGGTAAACACAAAAGTCGGAAACGAGTACGTCCGCGGCGTGTCCGGCGGCGAGCGCAAACGCGTCACCATCGCCGAAGCATCCCTCAGCGGCGCACCGCTGCAGTGCTGGGATAATAGCACAAGAGGTCTTGATTCAGCGAATGCAGTCGAGTTTTGTAAGACGTTGAGGCTGCAGACGCAGATGTCCGATACGGCGGCTATGGTCTCGATATATCAGGCTCCACAAGCTGCTTATGATATTTTTGACAAGGTTCTTGTGTTGTATGAGGGGAGGCAGATCTTCTTCGGGGGGACAAAAATGGCGAAGCCGTATTTTGAAGATCTGGGCTTTGAGTGTCCTGCGCGACAAACGGTGCCTGATTTCCTAACGTCAATGACAAGTCCACAAGAGCGAATTATACGAAAGGGGTTTGAAGACCGTGCGCCGAGAACACCAGATGAATTCGCAGCAGCGTGGAAAGCTTCCCACGCCAAAACCCTCCTCCAACGAGAAATCGAAGAGTATAAACGCGACTTTCCGATAAATGGACCTGAAGCAGAAGAGTTTCGAGCGAATCGACGCGCAGCGCAGGCCAAGAACCAGCGCAAGAAGAGCCCGTACACGTTGAGCTACTGGCAGCAGACCAAGCTCTGTGTCTGGCGGGGCTTCAAGCGGCTTGTTACGGATCCGACTATAACGCTGACGCAGTTGTTTGGGAATTTCATCATGGCGCTGATTGTGGGGAGTGTGTTTTATAATATCAATCAGACGACTTCTAGCTTTTTCCAGAGGGGGGCTTTGCTGTTTCTGGCTTGTTTGTCTAATGCGTTTTCTAGTGCTCTTGAGGTACGCTCATCAATCTTTATCTTGTTCCGAGCGTTGGCTAACAGACTTAGATTCTTACGTTGTATGCTCAACGACCCATCGTTGAGAAGCACGATCGCTACGCCCTGTATCATCCCTCGTCTGAAGCTGTGGCCTCTATGCTCTGCGACATGCCCTACAAGATCCTGAACGCCTTCACGTACAACCTCACACTATACTTCATGACCAACCTCCGCCGAGAACCCGGTCCCTTTTTCTTCTTCCTTTTCATCACATTCCTCGTCACGCTCTGCATGTCCATGATTTTCAGAACAATTGCTTCTGCGTCGCGAACACTCTCGCAAGCTATGGTCCCAGCTGCTCTGCTCATCCTCGCATTGGTCACCTTCACAGGCTTCGTTATCCAGATTGATTATATGCTCGGTTGGTGCCGATGGATCAACTACGTCAATCCGCTTGCGTATGCGTTCGAGTCGCTTATGGTGAATGAGTTTCATAACCGCAAGTTTGAGTGCAACTTGTTTATCCCTACGTATCCGGATGCGGCGCCTGAGAACCGCGTTTGTTCGACAGTTGGGGCTGTGCAGGGTGAACCTATGGTTTCAGGGGACAGGTACATCAACTTGTCGTTCTCATACTACCATGCGCACAAGTGGCGAAATGTTGGGATCGTCATTGCTTTTACGCTTCTTTTCCTTGCGACTTACATGTTCTTTGCTGAAACTGTCAGCGCAAAGAAGTCAAAGGGAGAAGTCCTTGTTTTCCGTCGAGGACACAGACTTGCGAGGAACAGAGTCGATGCTGAGTCTAGTCCAGCGGGTCGTGTGGCTATCACGGAGAAAGAAGGCTATGGAGAAGGACAGCCGTCGAACTTCAAGTCAACGAGTGTTTTTCACTGGAATAATGTGTGCTACGATATCAAGATCAAGAGCGAAAACAGGCGCATTCTCGATAACGTAGCCGGATGGGTCAAGCCCGGTACAATGACAGCTCTAATGGTAGGTCCGCAGTCCAACTCATTTCGTCCCATGCTAACAAGCCCAGGGCGTCTCAGGAGCCGGCAAAACAACGCTCCTCGACTGTCTCGCGGACCGCACAAGCATGGGCGTCATCCACGGCGACATCCTCGTCGACGACAAACTCCGCGACGCCTCCTTCCAGCGCAAAACAGGCTACGTCCAGCAACAAGACCTGCACCTATCCACAACAACAGTCCGCGAAGCCCTCAACTTCTCCGCTATAATGCGTCAGCCAAAACACATACCGGTGAAGCAGAAGATCGCATACGTTGATGAAGTCATCAAAATGCTGGACATGCAGGACTATTCCGAGGCAGTCGTTGGTGTTTTGGGCGAGGGCTTAAATGTGGAACAGAGAAAACGCTTGACGATCGGTGTTGAACTCGCTGCAAAACCGCCTGTTTTGTTATTTGTTGATGAACCGACTTCGGGATTGGATTCACAGACTTCATGGGCGATTCTGGACCTGTTGGAAAAGCTGGCTCGTAGCGGGCAAGCTATCCTCTGCACTATCCACCAACCATCAGCCATGCTCTTCCAACGCTTCGATCGCTTACTCTTCCTAGCGAGCGGAGGAAAAACGGTGTATTTCGGAGACGTCGGCGATCATAGCCGCACAATGACTCAATATTTCGAATCTCACGGCGCAGAACCATGCCCCCCTGCAGCAAATCCCGCAGAATGGATGCTCGAAGTAATCGGCGCAGCGCCAGGCTCCGAGACGGATCTCGACTGGCCGCAGATCTGGAGAGATTCCTCAGAGTTCGCCCAGGTTCAGAAACACTTGCGGGAGCTATCTCATCATAAGGTTGAGAAGAGTCAGGATGAAGATCCGCATTTGTACGATGAGTTTGCTGCTACGTTTACGACACAGTTGAAGTATGTGACCACGCGAGTCTTCGAACAGTATTGGAGAACGCCTTCTTATATTTACTCCAAGACGGCGCTGTGTACGCTCGTGGCCTTGTTCATTGGCTTTTCGTTTTATCAAGCGCCTAACACAGCGCTTGGGCTGCAGAATCAAATGTTTGCGATTTTTCAGGTCTTGACTGTCTTTGGCCAACTCACGCAGCAACAGGTGAGCCAAACTTCCTCAAATCTAACCTAAAATCAGCAAGACTGACTGTTTAGATGCCGCATTTTGTCATCCAACGAGATCTATATGAAGTCAGAGAACGGCCCTCGAAAACGTACAGTTGGCAGGTTTTCATCCTAAGTCAGATCATCGTCGAAATCCCATGGAACACCCTCATGGCTGCGATTATGTACTTCTGCTGGTACTACCCCATCGGTCTCTACCGCAACGCCGAACCCACCGACGCCGTAGCTGAGCGCGGTGCCCTGATGTTTCTTCTGTTTCTCGTCTTCATGCTCTTCACCTGCACCTTTACCGATTTTATAATCGCAGGGTGCAGTTCAGCTGAAACAGGAGGAAACATCGCCAACCTGCTTTTCATGATGTGTCTCATATTCTGCGGTGTTCTCGCGCCACCGGATAGTTTCCCCAAGTTCTGGATCTGGATGTATCGCGTCAGTCCGTTTACATACCTTATATCAGCCATTTTGTCTACCGCTGTGGCGAATACAGAAGCTGTCTGTGCGCAGAACGAATATGTTGTTTTTCCACCGCCAGAGGGAAAGACATGCGGGGAGTACATGCAGGCGTATATCAAGAGCGCGGGGGGATATCTTGTGGATGAGAGCAGTAACAGTACATGCACGTATTGTACCATTGGGGATAGTAATGTGTTTTTGGCGCGGGTTCAGTCGCACTATGATGAGCGGTGGAGGAATTTTGGGTTAATGTGGGTTTATATCATCTTTAATGTTTTTGCGGCTTTGGCGTTGTACTGGCTTGTTAGAGTCCCGAAGAACAAGAAGGGAGAGAAGGAGAAGAAAGAGTGAGAGGCGTTGTTGGGGGATCGACTTTCTTGTTTCTTTGCATCATATGATTACTATTTGAAAGATTACTTAATAGCGCACTTGTCGTAATTGCTACTCCTTCATAATATCAATGTCGATGGGCCTTGTTTAGGTGATCCTTGATTTCACTCCCTACGGTTCACCAGGTACTTGCATCAAGGATTATGTGCCTGCCCCTAAGTACATGTCCGAAGCTCCACGCCCTCCTGAGATACTTGCAGGATGCCATGAAAACACATTCCGTCAATTCTCATATGAGGACGCCATTGCTGACGCTGACGAGGTGAATTGAAGAAGCTCGGAGCATTGCTATCTAGAATTGTAATCGCAACGCCAGATCCGGTAACATTTTGGAAGCCGCATTCATTTAATCTAATGTTGGCGTCAGCCTCATGCCACTAGTAAAAAGCTTCATGGCGCAGTGTGCCATGGCTTACGGGGGGTAGTTGAGACTCGTGTCAAGATACTGGTACCACTAGAATCCTAGTTGAGAGTTGTCGACAGGACAGTCAGGATCATGGCTCGCTGAAGCATCTAGGACTGTCTTGTCACCGGATTTGACATGCCGCCGGATGTAATCGTGCCCTCTGTGGCCATTGGCAATGGGAACTGGAGGAGAACTCGCGCTAGCAAAACCTTGCGTGAATGCTCAGTATGTATGGGTATAAGCAGTTTGATTCACCGATAAGCGCTAGCTACCGAGGAATACCACTGACTCTGCCCGGAAACAGTTGGTGGTGGTGCCCTGGCAAAGGCGAGAGCCTCCTAGAACAATGCACGCGGCACTTGATTAAACTTGGCGGGGACAGGACAAATGTCTCGGTCATGGTTCAATTCATGGCACTACTACATACGGGTAAATGTGCCCAATTCCATCTACCATGGCAAGATTCTCGATCTTAGCTATCTAGCAACACTTGCCTGTTGTTCATCAACGCAATCTTCACGCGAGAGCATTCCAACATCAGGTTCGCTCCGCCTTGTTGCCAGTAGCAGGCATGACATCCCACATCGAATCCCCCTCACCAACAATGATCGAGTACGCTACCTGAGCATAATGCTCAGCGACAGGCACCAAGTGCGGGTTGATCTCTTCGTAGCACTCAATCAACTGGAAGAAGAGCCACGGGATGTGATGTTCCATCATTCCCCACTGCTTGACTTCAAAACGAGCCTGGGCACTACCGTCACCTGGCGGAGTTGCGAGAATGACAAAGCCCATGGTCTCAAGAGCCTTGATGAGCATTTCAGCAGCCCCGACAAAATCTTCATCCTGACGGCAGCGAATTCCGACGTAGGCATAAAGTTGGGCGATGCACCAGCGGATCTGCTTGGCGGGTTTGCCAGAGTAGGTCTTCTCGACAACACGCAGAAGCTTAGTGGCCTTGTCAAGGTCGAATTCCTGATCGGAAGGCAGCTGCCTGTAGAATTCTTCGCTGAGCTCTTTACGCTGAACGCGAACAGCCTCGGTGGTCTTGAGTCGGTCCTTGCACAGTTCACAATCACATTTGAATCCCCATTTGGCCAAGCCCTTCTGAACATCCTGGTATGACTCCGAGTCAGTAGATGGGCGGTAAGGGAACGTCAACTCGGTGTCGGCCGGTATGTCTCGCGCCGCGCGGATGATGATCATGCCGCCGATGAATGAGCGGCGGCAGTTGCCAACACAAGAATGGTTGATGCGAGCGGCGAGAAGCCAGACACCGACGGAGGTGAAGAGAGGCCTCTCACGGGTGGAGGCGCAGACTTCGGGGGCTGGGTTGCCGCTCCAGACGTTGTTGCCACAGAAGTCGCGAGTGGATCGTGGGGCACCGAAGGAATTGAGAGAAAGGATCTTCTCGACAAGGAAGCTGCGACACCAGATTAACAAGTGTTCCATCGGGAACCAGGGGCAAATCAACTTACGCATCAACAACAGGACGTCCATCCGCCTCGGTAGCTGTTACCGGTTTGTACTTCCCATGGTGTAGCTCGGTAAAGGCAGAGAGAGCTTCCGGATCATGGTACAACTTCTGAACAACTTTGGGCCAGAGATTAGCCGATGCACCAGACGTCAGGCGCTTGGTGTTGAAGTTGACCATGTGAGTGCATTTGTCCATCACTCGGGTCTCGTCGATGAATGAGTACTCAAAGGCCTTCTCAACGAGGAGTAAGTCGCCCGCCTTGACAGCCTTGGTGGTGAACAGACCGCGACCGCGACCAGGCGACTCCCGAATCTCAACAGGCTTCGAGTAGGTGGCGCAATCAATCAAGGGAGCTCCCTTGGCTGCCTTGGCTGTCTCATACATCTTGTTGAAGTTGTATTTACCCGTGTGCTGCTCTGTCAGTCGTGTCTTGACAGAAAGAAGAGTTGTCTCGGCCGCCTTGCTGTCAGGACACTTGTCCAGGAGGTCGATGAGCATGGCTTCGCAATCTTCGAACCGGTTCAGTCTGTAGAGGGCGGTGGCATGACGGAACAAAGCCTTCTCGGTAGGCAACTCGGGGTCATAAGCCTGGGTGGCATCTAGCAGTGCTTGGGCGGGTCGACCAAGCTTGAGGTTGGTGAGGGCGCGGTTGAGGTGGGCCAGCTGCTTGTCTTGGGGAGTCTCGGCGACATCGAGGGCTTCAGAGTACCTGCAGTTCACAATATTAGCTATGAGTGAGTTGAAGGAGGATGGGCGACTGACGAGTGATGAGCTTCTGCCCAATTCTTGTTGCGAAAGGCCTTGTTGCCGTGATCGCGGTGGCCATGACTGGTCTTGTCGTCTCGGCATGGGTCAACTTTCCATGCCTCCGGGATTCGCCCATCGCCATGGCGCACGGGAATGATGTCGCCCGGGTGGTCGACTCTCAGCGAGTAGTAAAGCTGGGGGGTCTGAGAGAAATTCGGGGAGATGGTGTCATTAACCCGCTGAAAGAAAGGGTTCTTGACGATGCACACGTGATAGTCCAACATGGTCCAGTTGCAGGAGATTTCCTTCTCCAAGGGCTGGTGATACAGCTTGAGCAAGACAGCTGTACCCGCCTGATCCTCAACGATGAACATGATAGCCTCATGACGGTCGATAGTCGACAACTTGTGGAGGAGAACCTTTGATCCCCAATGATGAGTTTCAAGACGCATCGAGGAGATGCTGATCGGCTTGAGATCCTTCTCAGGGATGGTACAAGGTGGATAAGGGGCTTCAACAGTGGTGATGGGGAGAACCTCCATTTGGTCTTCAACAAGCTTGGAGTTGGGGAAAGGGTAGTCACCTCCACAGACCATTCGGATAAATCCGCCAGAGGGGGATAAGCCAGGCGTGATCATGGCCTTGCCGAGTGCTCGGATCATGAAGGTTTTGTTGACGGTATCCTTGTCAGGATGGTCGGTCACAAGCTGGCCCTTGTTCTTTTGGGCCTCGGCGAGGGCCGTTTCGGTAGTCTTGACCCATTTGACCAAAGTCGGGTCGAATGAACCGTCGAGGAGATCCATCGTGGCTGCGGCGTGATTCCGTGAACAGTATTGGTGATGCGAGGTAAAGAGCAATCGTAGAGGTGAAAGGACAAGAACGAAATTGCTGGTGACGAAAAGAGATGAGGACGGAGAGGTTGCGAGGGAGAGCAAGAGGTGGGGGGGATGAGGTGGTGAAGAGACCTTAGGTGAGGTTAGGAAAGTCGCGGGCTGGGGTTGGACAGAATGGAAGGAGCGCTGAGGTGGTTGTCGGGTGGCAAGGCAGCAATCTCTGTTCAGGTTGCAATGAATTCTCGCATCTTCCAGGGCAGGTGCATTGTAAGGCCGCAGCTTCTGGCAAACAAACAGCAACTGCCCGCACCAACAAACAGTGTCCGCAACTGCAAGCTGAATGCTTGGTTTTTGGCGTTACACAAACAGGAAGAGTGGAGTCAACCTGGCTGCTGTGTTAGTGTTTACCTACAATAGATATGTGCTTGCCCGATTAGTCCCATTTTTGCTGCTGTCTCGCTTATGCTTAATTCCTCACGTTGCATCCAATGTTTCATCTGCCACATCCAATCCTGCCCGCTGCATCTCGCTACGGCTATCCGTACGCTGCCCAAAAACCATCCAATCCGACTGCATGTGCACCTAGATACTTAGTTATTGTAGAGCAAATCAAGCAAGGTGATGGCTGAGGTTGTTCTGGATTGCAGAGGACGTTTATTGTTGTATACGTATTTTGGAGGTATCAAGCTACAAACACAGTGATCTGAGCAAACGCAATTGGAAGTAAACTATCATGGTGCATACAGGAACCCAGCGAGTCCATTGCGGTCCGTCCATTGTACATGTCTCCGTAGCCGTAATCAGATGACCCTTGACAATTCAATCTCTGCGGTGAACGCGAACCATGAGCTCAGACTGTGAGAAAATACCGCAATTAAACACAGTCCAAGGCATGGTAGGATCACAAATCGTAAAGTCAAACCGTCTCAACAACTACACAAAATTAGCCTCATCCTCCCTCACAATCAAAATACTCACCTCAACATAGATCTTGTTCAGCTCCATCAAAGCAACCGGTCTCCCCAAACACTGCCATCTTCCATAACTAAAGATCAACTCCAGCGCACTCTCCATCTCCCTCAACTTCTCACCCTTACTCTCCAGCCATCTCCCCGGCCTAAACTCTCCAGCATCAGAACCCCAAATATCCTCACGGCGGAATATTCCCCACGCGCAATATCCTATTTTGGTGCCGCCAGGTATGAATTTTCCTTTCCAGGTGTCGCCTTGGGGAGGGACTTGTTTGGACATAAGACCTGCGACGGGAGGGAATATGCGGAGACCTTCTTTTATGACGGCTTGGAGGTAGGGGAGATCACGGCCGATTGAGTCGGGGATTATGGGTTCTGAGAAGTGGGTTTTTGAGATTTCAGTGCGGAGGGTGGTGTATACGAGGGGATTGGTGATGATGTGAAGCATGGTTGAGCGAATGGCTGTAGCTGTTGTATCCGAGCCCGCGACGCTGCGACTGTTAGCCAAGACACCAATCGACTCGAAGCACTTACATCTGTAACAGAATCTCCGACTCTGCTTCTTTCTGTGTAAGGCCATGAGCAACAAAAGACCCAAGCATATCTTTCTGAACCTTTTTATCTGGTCCAAATCGCTCAGCCGTGACCTGTTTCGCAATTCTTCAATCCGTCAGCACCTTCACCCAATTCAATTAAACGTCATCATACTCACCCCATCAATTTTCCAAACCCAAGCCTATCCTTCTCCGACGGCAAAAGGCTTTTGAATAGCGGCGAACTCAAAATCTTGACCAGCCACGGAATCACCGTTGTCACCATTACAGCTGGCAGCGTCTCCTCCGTGATCTGGATATACTTGTACACATCCGAATCCGTCTCCAGAAACCCAAACGGCTCACCAAACGCCAGGTCCGAAATGACATCTAGAGTGAAAAACTGCGCGCGCCGACCAAAATCAACGGGTTTTTTCTCGTCGGCGTATTTTCCCAACAAGTCCATGAAGGAGAGTATGTTCTTGTCGATCTTGGGTTCGAGATTCTCTACTTCGCGACCGCCGTAGCCAGCTGACATTTTAGAGCGCAGCTTGAAATGCTCGTCTTCGTCGCGCCACGAGAGAATGTTGTTGTTGCCGGGATCGAAGCGCATGCCGTCGTACCAATCTGATCGACGATACTCGGTTCGTACGTTGAGGATATGGCGCATTAGTTCTGGATCGTCGGTGAGAAGATCGTTGGGTCCGACTCGGGCGATTGAGCCTGTTGAGATTGTAAGCTTGCGATGGCGACGCGATTACTGGATAATTTGCCGTATTGTTTTGTCACCTCCCAGAAGTCGAGGTATGCTCTTCCACCACCGACTTTCTTGATTAACCACCATTTTGAGAGGGCTGCTAGGCGAGGGCCTTTAAATTCGCGCAGGCGGTTGTACTGTCGCCATGTTGAGAGAGCGGACCAGAGTGTCACGAAGACTACCAGCAGCCCTGCGATTGCGATCGATGGACGAACATCACCAGCCATTTCGCGCAAATGGCCCAGAAAAGAATCTGCAACCATGATGGCACTGCCAAGAGCAATCTTCAACAATTACCGATGCTTATATCGCCAAGCGTTGAAGCTGTCGGTTCGCGCGAACAGTTTGGATCAGGGACCAGCGGGCCGAACCCGTGGGGACTTGGCTTTACAAAAAGAAACAATTCTACAGGCTCAAGGGGATCATTAATGTTCCCTTCCTTTCACTAGCATATGATCGTGCATTACATTGCATCCATCCCCTCGGTAAGACAACGAATGCGGATGAAGCTGTCTTGTGTTCCAGCCCCTCCGCAGCAGACTAAACTCAGCGCTAGACCTTCTAGACCACTAAACCCCATCCTCTATCGTGCTAGTTTACACGCCATCGACCGCGGAACCGGGAACTTGATCGCTGGAATCGGAGAGAGGGCATCGTTTTAGGGTCGATGATCCGATAATCAAGGTTAGCTATTGCCCTGAAGGAGAAATATTGCGCAGTCATTCGAGAAAGTGACTTGTAACATGCCAGCCACAAGCCACGTCAGTTATGCTTACTGGCTCTGCGCCCGCGACGTTTTATTGCAGTAACGAGGCGCGGCTCAGCACGTTATCTTGTTTATTCAGATGAGGGGACATTCATCATCTTTTTCGTTCACCTTTAATGTCTCCTTGCCGAATTGCAACTCGCAGCGCAACGTCGCATTTCAACTTAGTGGAACCATGACGACCGATACAGAGGCTGAGAAGCAGGCGGGCGATGATGCTGCGGATCTCAAGACCGCTGTGACCACTTCCGTGACAGAAGCAGAGAGACATGCGCCCACGACTGATGAGAGCGCGCTGCAAGCCGAGGTTCGCGATTGAGGCTGCTGAGGGGAGATTGAATTGAATTGACGAGATTTAGAGTGAGCAGGATTTTCCTGATAATGATTCAGCGATAGGGGTAGGGAACATTCAGGATTGTTTGTGACGTGAGCTGATGTTTGCAGGATGATGCTGCGAGCAGTACAGCGTCAATCAATTCAAGCATCACGGCCTATCGCACCGAGAACGGACGAACATACCACGCTTTCAGAGAATCTAGTACGTAGCCCTCGCTCATGTGAAGCATCATACTAATTATCATAGTCAATTATGTACTCCCAAACGATTCGGTATGAAATTCACGTGTCTTGAATTACCTAGCCAACTAACATCTCGACTCACCAGTCTGAGCAAGAACGTTTAGGTGAGTGAGCTATACGGGTATTATGAGCATCGGCTGATTGGAGTAGATCTGCAACATCATTTGTTCACGCTCACTCTTGGCGGAAAGCTTTTTCTCAGCCCGATTGGAGATACCAAGCATTTGAGCCGCGTTCTTGATGCAGGAACCGGTACTGGTGTCTGGGCGATTGACTTTGCCGACGCCCATCCCGAAACCGAAGTGCAACACCCCATCTCACGTTTCACATCAATACTAACATTCTAGGTCATCGGCATTGATCTCAGCCCCATCCAACCAAATTTGTACGCCTACAATCTTCAAAGTCCAGCTCATTCTCACTGACAACTACAGCCTCCCCACAAATCTCCAATTCCAAGTCGACGACCTCGAAGACGAATGGACCTTCTCCTACAACTTCGACCTCATCTTCGCCCGCATGATGACCGGCTCAATCGGTGACTTTCCCAAATTCTTTGCGCAATCCTTCAACGCGCTGAGTCCCGGCGGTTGGGTTGAATGTCAAGACATAACATTCCCCCCACAATGCGACGACGACACTCTCAAGAAGGATTCCTACATCGAGCAGTGGTCCAGCCTCATGATCGAAGCGACGAACAAATTCGGTCGCACGGCGGAGAGTGCGAAATTTTATAAGCAGCAGATGATTGATGCGGGGTTTGTGAATGTTACAGAGGTTGTGTATAAGTGGCCTTCTAATAAATGGCCTGCTGATCCTTATTACAAGGAACTTGGTATGTTTTTTCTGTCACTGTGGGAGAGTTGAGCTGACGATTTAGGGTTTTGGTGTAATCATAATATCGCGGGTGAGCTGTCGGGTCTTTCTATGGTGCTCTTTACGAAAGGGCTGGGGTGGAGTCCTGAAGAGGTAGAGGTGTTTTTGGCTAAGGTTAGGACGGATATGAAGGATAGGCGCATTCACGCTTGGTGGCCTATGTAAGTGATCCTCAGGCTTGTGAAGAATAAGTACTGACCACTTTAGACATGTTGTTTATGGCCAAAAGCCGGAGGCTTAGGTTTGTGGCCAGTTTAATGATTGAAATTGATTCCTCTTGTTCCACAATTTCACGTAAAATGGCAGTTTTTAGCATATTTCATACTGACATAGAAGAGAAAGACAAAGAAAAGCGTATTGTACATATCCCAACCTTGGTGGATCTGTCGACTTGAACTTGCCCGGCATGGTATGTATAAATGGCCGTTCAAGCTTAGTATACCAGCAATTAAAACGTTAATGGTTTGATCATTAATGCATGTGGCCAGAGGCTCATATTCGCCTACGGCTGCTATTAACTAGCTAATTCACATCAGAATTGCTCAGCACGATAATATAGTCCTCGGTTGGCCATATCCCTCAGCCTTCCGAGGGCTGAAGCATACTAGCAACAAACCCGTGCTGTTCTTCCATAGCCCAATCATATGGTGTCTTTCCCAGGTGATCCTTTTTCTTGGCATCAGCCCCCATTTCCAACAACAAGTGAGTCGAAGCCATACAACCATTCTTCGCAACCCAATGTAAAGCTGTGCGTCCACAATAGTCGACCGAGTTGGCATCTGCCCCTCTCCTGATAAGATATTCCAGAACTTCAAACCTCTCATTCTTTGCTGCTAAGAGTACAGGAGTCCAACCGTGTACTCTAGCGTCTATATCAGCGCCTCCAGCTACTAAGGCGGTGACAACATCGGCGTGTCCATTGCGGGCTGCGATTTGGAGAGCTGTTTTACCATGCTTTTCTCGCTGGTTGGGATTTGCTCCGCTTTCCAGGAGAAGACTAGCAAGATCGGCGCGTCCTTGTTCGGCTGCCTGTGTGAGAGCAGTACTTTCACCGATCGGATCCTGAGCGTCAATGTCGGCGCCGCTTTCTATCAACGAGACGATTCTCTCCTTGTACCCGCTATTAACGGCTGTACGAAGACCCGTCACGACTATGCTTCCATGTGATTTGTTTGAGGCTATTTCTTCGAGTATGTTGCGACGGTCCTGGCCCGATAGTTCTGACCGAAGCTTATCCAAGATCTCCGGTGCATTATCCACTCCGCTCGTAAGTAACTCGATCAAGTTGTCGTGACCTCTTACCACGGCAGCATGTAGTGGGGTCCACTCGTCATCATCTTTAGCATTGGCATCAGCCCCAGCATGTAAGAGTTGAGCCACTATAGGTTCGTGACCCTGCATCACTGCCATATGTAAAGGCGTGACGCCACGAGAATCTGGCGCATTGGGGTCTCCTCCGTATTCGAGTAAGGCACTTGTTGAGTCGGAGAACCCAGCTTGGGCACTCCAATGCAAGGGCGACTGTTTGGCGTCGTTCACGTAGTTCGGATTTGCTCCGTTGCTAAGAAGCAGGCGTGTGATTCCATCGTATGGAATCGCCCAATGCAACGGCGTGTTCTCATAGCAATCTCGTGAGTTAGGGTTCGCACCATTCTTCAGAAGAACCGAGGCCGCTTGCTCATGACCTCCAGGGACAGCCCAATGCAGCGCGGGACTTTCTTGTTCGTCGACGGCATCTATTTCGGCACCTAGACGCAGAAGAAGATCCACGGTCCTGACACTCCCCGCTTCAGCAGCCAAGATCAGCGCTTTGTTGGTCTGCGAGTTATCTGAAACGACTTGGGCATGCTGGTCAAGGAGCATCAGAACTATGTTGTCATGTCTATTAATCACAGCCCAGTGAAGAGCCGTCCAACTTTCGTTATCCTCAATCGTCGAATCGGCACCGTTCGCCATGAGGAGTTCCATCACCTTACCGTGGCCATTCCTCGCGGCCCAAAGCATAGCAGTTTCACCTCGCTCGTTCATCAAATTTGTGTCGGCGCCTCGTAGGAGAAAGGCTTGCACCAATTTTGCAAAACCACGGCGTGAGGCTAGATGAAGTGCAGACATGCCGTGGCTATCTTGGTGGTCAATGCTCACTCCACTCTCAAGAGCGGGCTCAAGAACATCATATAAGCCCCAATATGCAGCTGCATGAAGCGACGTAAATTCTTTTGGGAAGGCTTCATGCCACCCAGCGGTGCGGTGTCTGGGGATGCACATGGCTTGCATTGAAGAAGCCAACCTTTTCTCATCTTCTAGGAAAACCATGATCTCCCTGACATCATCCCCATCTTGGTCAGCCGCGAAGTGGTCTCCCCAATGGTGAGAGGCGTAGCCGAGGAGAGCATAATCACTCATTCGTTTATCCAGTTCTTGTTCAGCTTCGCAAGGGCCGGTACTGAAGACATCGAAAGACAAATAGGTCAGGCAAGTTTTTGCGAGTTGGTTTTCCGGTTCCAAGAATCGGCCTTGACGCTTCGAAAAGTATTCATGGAGAGTTAGGTGGATGAGTCTCGCGTCGTCCGTGTTGTCGCCGATTTGGAGCATGCCAGCCGTGACGGACAGAAGAATATGCCTTTCAGTAAACGCCAAGTCGTCAAGCTCTGGGTCTCCGGGTTCAACACTCAACGCATGAAAAAGTTCCTCCGAAGTCAGTGGTCTCTTGGCATAGAATACGTATGAAAGTGCCTTCTTAGCCAATAGACTATCGCCCTCCTCAAGGTTCTCTATCCTCTGCCAAGCGGCGTCATAAAACTCTTCTAGTTTGCCAACCAGAGAATTCAGCGATGACCGAACTTGTCTGAGATTAGAGCGACCGCATAAATATTCGATCTGTAGGTGGGCCAGAAGGAACCTGTAGATAGCTGTCAGTGATTAAGAACAGCGATCGGGGGAATCCGACTAACATCCCATCAGTCTTTTTGACCAGATTATTGATAATATCATTCCTGAGAGCTTTATCTCTGGCCAAGAACGAGCGCATTCTTGAGTTTGCTTTCATCTTGGCATCGAGATATGTCTCCACATCTGAAGACCGAGCTGCAATGGTGATTTGTGTGAGATTGCTAAAACTTTCTGTGAGGTCCAGGTTCATTCGAGAGGTTATCAGCAGATGTGCAGAGGCTTCCACATCCCTGGCCAATTGAAGGAACGCATCTCTATTTTCTTCAGGGCATTCATCCTAGATATCCAGGTCAATGCTGGTTTGAATAACAATAGAGAAGACATCGTTACCAGCGCATCAATGAGAATAAACGTCTTCCGGAAACGTTTGGACAAAGACCTGATAAGTGACATACGCTCTTCATCGCTCGGTAGTGCTCTCTTTTCGAGATACTTGTCTCGAAAACTAATAATGTCAGGCGGTAGCTGACTGCACGCTTCTACCATCTGCCTAATGACGCTGGCCCAAATGCTGGTCTCCGAAAGAGTGCGCTTGTCCTTATAATCGCAGTAAACGTAGGCTATTGCAACTTCGTCCTTCTTTGTGCTTTCTTCGAGGTAATTGATGACGGTGGACCTATGATAGTATGTAAGACAACAGTCTTCCTGCATTCATATCGATGAATGAGATACTGACATCATGACCGACTTTCCAGAGCCAGCTGTTAAGAGAATTAGCATCACTGGCAATCTCAAGCTCAAAAATGGGTCCTCATACGATTTCCTGCACACCATAGCATAGTGCTTTTCTCATCACTCTCAGAGAACCAGTTTTGGAATTCATCGGAGTCAAGTAACCATTTTCCAGTATCGCCATGGTGTTTTGAGAAAAGACTGCGCTGTTTGTCACAGAAGTCAAGACTCGACAGCCATTTGATAAGGTTCTCCCGCTCAACGGTTGCTTCGTGGGCTGGAAACTTCGATTAGCTTGGGACCCGAAACCACTGCCGAATGCTCACAGTCCAAATATCCATTCATTCTGTTTGACCTCTCCGTCAAGTACTCCAGCTTGTGGTCAACACGCTCTGTCAGAGCCAAGTTCTCATTTATGCCAGTAACAGCCGCTCGAGCATGAAATTTGCCCTGTTCCACTCCCAGTAGAATGCAATTCCTGACAACTCCTTTCTCTCGTTCAACAGCCTTACGGAGATTTTCGTAAGCCTCCTTCAGCTCAGAGTCTTCTCCGGATAGAAGAGCTTTAAGTGCCTTGACTGCCAAATTCATAAGCAAAGGGATACATACTTCTAAGCTGCTTCACAGCGATATAGACTCAGGCAGGCTTGCTGATGTAGAAAGAGACGTGGAGAAGAGAGAAGCAACTCACCAATGCGTTTTGTCTTCAGGTATCTCGTACAGATGGCGCACAAAACTAGAGTCGATACCAGAACTTCAGTAAGTGCTGCTCGGAGTTCCGCAATCGCGGGAATATTATGCTGTAACACGCTTAGACGCGTCAAATATGATCGCAAATCTTCAAAGAAGTTTTCGAGTTTATCGTAGTCTGCAGAAACGCTTTTTGAGACCTTAACAGTGATTAGAAATAGAATGGTCAAGAATCCCATGCCACTCACACTTATAAGATACCGCATAGCGGCAAATATGGCCTCCGTTGCCGGATACACCTAGTATCGCAGTTAGCACCGCTATATATGGTAGGTAACAAGATATCTTACCGTTTTAGTTGCATTCACTACAATGTCCCCGATCAATTGAATAGGGGCCAGTGCCTCTTTGACAAGCGTCCTAAACTTGTCAATCTTGGAGCCATCATGGCGACGCCATTTGAATTTTTCTTCCTTATCCTCTATTGCTTCAAGAACTTGCTGCACATTAGTAGCGCGTTCTAAATCCACCTCTTTACCCGTGATCGCCTTATATCGATCAATAGCTCCTTGCCATAGCAGACTTATATCCGAGACTTCTGGGTTATTCTGACTCGGCCTTGACGTAAGCCCACTGCTTTCGTCTCTGATATTTTGGGGTTCTTGCATGCTTTCGCTAGCCTTCTAGGAATTAACAATGGGCAGGGGGCGTATATCGTCTTAAATGAATAATCTAAAGCAGCACAAATGGCATTTATTGATGTGCGAATCTAAGCTCAACGTTATAAAACAAGATACCAGAAGTTGAAGTGTGAGGGGTTATAAATGATAGTGAAACGTCCAGTTCTGGGGATTTAAATACCTAATAATAGTCATATGATGAATGACCTGGCGTCTTTTTCCCAGTGTCCAATCATGAGTGCTCTATATCCGCCGTGTTTTTCCATGTAACCCAGCATCGGTTGATGGTTGGGTAGTTAGACGCTTGTACTCCACATTGCAGTTGTTCATACTCATGCTTTACCCACTATACTTCTTTAATATTAAGGTATCTACGAACAGAGTTCTCAAATAGTTAAAAAATTAATTAAGAAAATAGTTTATAATCCTGTATACATATCGTAGGGAAGGAAAAGACCCTTTAATATTTACTTAACTCTTTAATTGTAGTGCATACATCTTCAATGGAAGTAGCTGCCGCTTGTTTACAATTGGGAACCCGCGTTGTTCATCGGATCTCACCAGCTTCATCCCTGCCCTGTCAAAAAGTTGCAGGAATTTTTCATCCTCTCTATTCATTCGTCAGTCCCCAAACCGCAGAAAGCTGGCAGGAAGAACCTTACCTTGTAACACTACCATCAAGCTCATCAAACTTGTCCTGGCCCCATGTGCTCAAATTCTCCTTGAATACAATGAGGCCATGTTCTTTTTGTAGCACGTTTTTGCACTTTTCAAGGAACTGCACCAGCTCCTCGTCGTTGAGATGCCCTATGCACCACTGGATCCAGATCAGGTCGTACACAGCTCCCTCGGTGGGTTCCCATTTCTCAAGACCAACATTGTGTATTTCTCCGACGCCAGGCTTGCTGCGTAGAGTTTCTGTGAATTTGGCCACGGGCTCGACGACGTCAACTTGATCCGCCAGCTTGAGAAGCAGTCCTTCTGTTATCCTGCCAATTCTATACAGTTCCCTATCAGCAATTTTATCCTCAGACATCCCAGTCCAATACTCACCCTGCTCCACCCTCAAGGACTCGTGGCACTCTTTGTCTACCGCTCTTGATGCCAACTCCTAGCCTCGCCAAAAACGTGCGCGATCCTTGGAGATCAATGCGGGAAACGGAAGGCATAACAGCCAGGACGCCGCCAAGCATTCCGTTACTATCTGAAGCAACAGTCTCCCAGTATTCCTTACATTTTTCCGCTTGTATCAAGCTATCGGGTTGTGAGTTTGCAGGGTTCGCCATGTCAATGGATTTATGAGTTGGTGTGTAGAGGAAGAAAATCCGCCTCTAAATTTTGCCTGCATAAAACATTTGTGCTTGATGCTGCGCCACACGTGGCTTGCTCGTAGGAGAAGTCAGACAATAAATTCTTTCGTTATGGAAACTAGCTAGTAGTCTTTGATAACTGGCAAGAAAAATGGAAATATTGATTAGAGATTTTAGTGCTATGATTCATTTGCGTTGTCGTTGGATACAGTTAAATACTGCAACTGTTGTTGTTGGACAGCCAAAACGCCACAGCAGTCAGTCGTGCAGGGTAAGTAGACACTCAAGGCAATCAAAATTGGTGTTTCATAGCCAGAATACCAAGAAAGTGTAATTGTAATTCGAAGGGTCTCATAGGACATGATCTCGATCTGGTATTGGCCAATTCTCCTATTCAGTTGAGCTATTGAAAATTGCTCTATGTTGAAATGCCCCTTTATCTGAATCATATGCTGCAGGAATTCACTCACTTACTGAGACGATTCGATGACTAATCCACTTGCAATCCCATTAAGGCTGCTTGAAAGTTTTCCTTCTTGGCAGAAGATGGGATTTCTAATGATTAGAAAAAGTGATCTCGGCATGGGAAGTTGAGTGCCGGCTTGGCAATACGCGATTCTTGGTATTGTTTTGTCAATAGAAGGCGTCGAGGCAGTGCACCTTGGCACCTCTTCCCTCTTTGTCGTTTAATGATATCATTCCTCTACCATTGCGGTTGTCAGAAGTAAAAGAAAGGCTGTGATCTTGACCTGCAAGAATAGCAATTTTTTACTATACAATTCGACTTATCCACTAAGACAGAGCCCATTGACAATATCTTGCCCAGACTAGTCCACGTACGCACCGTCTGTGCACTCTTCTTGGCGAAGCAATTCAGAGCCGAAATCGCCGGATCCTAATTTCTTCTCTCTCTCAGCCCAGACAATTTTCGCACCGAAGAATAGTGGGGCCATCCAGCACGTCATCCCGATTAAAGGAGTGACTCTTTTTCTCTTTTCTCCCTTCAAAATAACTTTTCGAGGCGTCGACTGGGAAAATATTTTCAATCTGTCAAAGACGTCATACTCACAACCTCATTCTCACCGTTGGATTGAAACGGTCGACGTTGGAAACGACTCTTTTGAGAGGAAATACGTTTCGGCTGTTTCTCCGAAATTTTTGGCATCTCGGTCAATATGCCCGACTCTAGCAGCGATAACCCCGAAGCTGGGGCGAAGGGAGAGACGAAGAGCCCTGTGGCCAGCAGATTCACGACGGAGATTGACACGCGATGGGGTGATATTCTGCTGCTCATTTGTTTCTTCGTGGCTGGTCTCGTTGACAGCGCTGCGTTTAACATGTACGGCTGTTTCGTCAGTATGCAAACAGGTCAGTTCATCTCAATTGATACATCGAAACTCAAACTCACATCCTGTAGGAAACACAATCTTTGTTGGTCTGGGCGTCAGCCATCAGCCTGAAAACCTACCTGGAAAAGCGTGGTCTCGCTGTTTTCTCGCTATTGTCTGCTTCGCTTTTGGAGCGCTCTTCTTCTCCAGCTTCCACCGATTTTTCGGACCTCAGAAGCGCTGGGTCCTTATCACGTCATTCCTTATCCAGGCTCTTCTCACTGGTCTGGTAGCTATCCTCGCTACAACCGGCGCAGTCTACAACCATCCCCATGGTCGGGAAACAGTGCACGAGAATGGCTGGATTATTGAACGAGTCCAGGATTCATTCCCAGCCACCGACTACGCAGCCATCATCATCCTCGCTTTCCAGAGTGCAGGCCAGATTGTCGCCAGTCGTGTCCTCAAGTACAACGCCATGCCGACTATTGTCCTGACGAGTCTGTACTGCGACATGATGAGCGACGCAAAGCTCTTCACTGCGCCCATCAACGACAATGCCGATCGAAACCGAAGAGCCACTGGAGCTGTGCTTCTCTTCGCCGGTGCTGTTTCCGGTGGTTTCCTGTCCAAGTCTTGGGTTGGATTTGCTGGAGCTCTTTGGATCGCTGCGTTCCTCAAGCTGTGCATCACATTCGCTTGGGTCCTCTGGAAGCCCAAGTCCTCCAACAAATAGACGAATGCAATCTGAGATGGACGAAAACAGGTCGAATTATGCTTTGCGTCAGAGGGCGCACTCAGTTGTTAGCGTTGATATCCAATGTCTAGATGTCTTAGATGGTTAGAGGTTTATAGAATTGAATAGAATAGTAATTAATTGGAGATTGTGATATTTTCTTTAGGAAATCGATCCTGGCTCTTTGAGTCTTTGTGCACTGTTTTTATAGTTTCTGGCTAACACTCACGCTACTGTTTATGTCTCTCCATTAAGGCCTGGTTTGTGTATCAAACTCCGAATATTTTGCTATCTGATCGATGTTCAGGTACTCAATGCAATGGCCAAGAGTCGTCACTGTCAGTATGATTTCACCGAATCATGGAGGCCTTCGGTTAACTTCCTTTCCGGACCACACGACCATAAAGCTCATCGCCATATTCTCAATAGAAAATCCTTCAGGCTATAATACTGACGCCTTATCGCCAAATCATGCCATACCAACATGAAAGCTATGTCTCCGATGGCGATGGAGTGAGGCTGCATCAATATGTCAGTACACAGCAGGCAGCTATGGGGGCCATTGGGGCTCCTGTCAATAAATCAGGAAACGCCGTATCATTTGTCTCGGTTAATTGAGTGAGGCCTCATTTTTGAGAAGCGACGCTGACATGGTGTTCCGATCAGCCAATGAGTTTAATCTCTGCATCTGGAGGATTCTCAGCTCGTGACCAAACAAGCAGCTGAATTAACGTTTCTCCAACCTCTCAGTTATCAATCTGTATTTTCAGGCTGTCAAGCGGCACAGCAGCATTGCTGACCCGATCACGTCTTACGTGGACAGCCATTCGACCTGTAGGATTCCGCCTTGCTTACCTATATACATGGTTTATTTGTCTTTACGAAACAACAGCCAATAAGAACGATTGTACCTCGTGAGGCTCTGGAGACCGTCAGCAGTAAGCATGATATGATAAAACCTTCCTAATATGGAATACGGTGAAAAATCAGCTCTTTTCTTCTGTTCCGGACAATTGATTCCGAAACAGTAACCGTGAGCAGTCAGATTCGCGACTTCTGGTGTGATGGTTGTACTGTACTGCACTTCAGACATCCCTTTCAAACCCCTTGTTTCTTGACTCTGCAGTGTAGTCAACAGATTGGCCAGACTCAATCAGGTGTGACACTGTGCTGCTAGAGTCGTTGGGCTTGGCTTCACATGCGACGCGCAGCCTGCGACATAGATAACAAGGCTCAGTTCCTCGCGTCCATCCGTCTTGATTGTTGCTTCTCATCCTTCAAGCTTTTCAGAGCGACACCAATGATACTTCACTTCTCGGCGATATAGACAATAGTTTCGTCTGTCTATTGCCTTTTATTACAACCTGCGCAGCTGTCGGATATTCTACCCTCTTCGCATACCTCATCAGTCAGCTTTTGCCCTTCCAACCAGACTTGACACAAAACTCACAATGTGCGTCTGGATCATGAACACGAACCACTTTCTATGTGGTCACACAACCCTGACCCGCGCATTCTCGATGAAGACCGGCTGCTGGTTCACCTGTAACGTCATTACCGCCGAGGTTGTAGGTCAGGGCGTTCACAACTGGTCGAAGCCTTGTTCTTCTTGCATCTCGGCTGGGACTTACTGGAAGAGGGGAACTAGGTGGTACCATAGAGCATGATCTGGCAAGCCAAAAAGGCTTTCTACAGAGCTCTGTATTAAAGACAACGGCGGCACTTGTTGCAGTGCTTGCTGTTTATTATGGTCGTGAGAGAGAATGGCCTGCTGTGCTGTTATCTCGTGGCAGCCTTGGGAGTATCGTTGGGCAGAGCGTGTATATAGGTTACGGAAGCTCAAGCTGAATGAGGTGTTTGCCGTATTAACGAAGGTATAGTGTCAAGGACGTGAACAATCCTGAGTATTGAGGAATCTTTGTGTTATCCGAAAGCATGGTTGATCAATTTTTTTATCTGAATACCTTTATGAATAGCTTCTGGAGTTCCCATAACGGAGGGTAATTGTTATGATCTAAGTATATTATCAGTGCTCCCATTATGACGTGAAGCTTCTTTATCCAAGTCCCCAAAAGCAGCCTCCTCCACTGACGGCTCCTTTCTAAACCTCTTATGATGAGGATCCTCATGCTCTAGACTATTCAGTTGATAGCTGTGCGAGGGTCTGCCCCTCCAGTTCCCGCTGGACTTGGATGGATTGTCTCCTTGATGCTTAGACTTGGCTGTGAGACCGAGAAAAGTCAATACTCTGGGAAGGTATGTTCTGAGAAACGGCTTCAGGCGCATCAGGTTGTTGCATACAATGCCCATGTTGAGTTCGACCAAGGACCATACACCAGCCTCGGCTTGTTTCCGAGTGAAGTCGGGATTGGTGGCCATGATGTGGACGTAAGGAGCTCGGACGATGGACGCGATTAGAACACTGCAATGGCGGTTAGTATTTTGTTGTCGCTTAATCAACCTGTAGATACGTACGCCGATCCAATGGACAGAATACAGCCAACAACAACCTTTTGTCGAAATGGTATTTGAAGATTATGTAACGTGGGAAGCGGTAAAATGATGATGGACAAATCAGTCGCAATGTTCAAGGCGACTTGGGAGATGGCGAGATTGTTTAAGCAGACTCCCGACCCAACATCCTTCGGATTGCAAGGCCCTGAAAGTAATACGGTGAAGGTGATGGTATAAACTAATAACGCAATTGCAATGACATAGACCGAGATCTGATAGCCTCGTGCTGGGCTTATGCGGTAAAGAACGGACAGGATCGAGAGCTTCGTCAGGGTCGGACTCCACATGTACGTTAACGTCGTCGGAGACAGGTACTGTCATTGTCAGCGGATAACGACTATCTCTAAAAGATCAGTATATGTACTTTGTTATACTGAACCATATCTGCGAGAGAGACATCCCAAGCATGCGAGCCCCATCCGTACTTCATCATGAAGCAAACAGAGATAAAGTATCCCAGCGCGACGCCCCATGCAAGCGTGATGAGAACGACATCAAGTTCCCATTCCTTGACGACCAGTGCGCTTGTGGCATATCGAAGAGCGAGGGAGACCGTGGCGAGGAAGTACGTGACTGCAAAGACCGTGATTGTCGCGAGTTGCACGTCCGAGAGCGGTCTGTCAAAATTGGACTCCTGGCCGATTGGCGGCGGCACAACTGACGTGTTGTAGATGTTGGCCCCAGGATCGAGAGTAGCCATGATGCTGAAGATTCGAACTCATGGCAGAGTGCATTGAGAGAAATGGGAGGGAAGTCACATTAAAGCTGGTAGAGCCATTCACCTCAGCTGGACTGGATGTTGCATTGTAAGGATTTTTCGTAAAGCCAAGCCCATGCAAGGATTCAAGGTCCTCACGCGAGTCAAGCCCTTGGATCTAAGGTCGTTGGTGCCAAGCCAACACCAGTCAGGCGGCAACTTCTCAAGGATATATCGGCATTAGAATGGACATGTTGGTGACGAATGACTCCTGAATAAGCTGTCACATTACTGGTATCATGCATCAGTCCTAGCGAGCTGTACCCTGCATGGAGTTAGTTCACTGGCGATCAATGTCGGGATCAGGCCACTGTTGAGCCTAATACATACCAGGCCAACCCAATCTATTCCCGCGGGCCAAATCTGCTGGGGAGGAGATTCAGGTCAATTGCCAGATACATGGCTGTCGCTGGAGGTATTTCGGGAATTCCTTAGAAGCTATGTGTAGGTAGTCACTTAGGTCAAGTCTTGTGAAGCAAATAGCTCAATCGGCGTTGATGACCTGACCTTACCAAAAGCCAGTCAACGAAAGAGAAATACAGAAAATCGCATGACTTGATTTCCTGAGCTGACGACGAAGGATTTAGCGTAAACTTACAATACCAAATCATGCACAAGCAGCCGGGGATTCATACACAAGCACTAAGGTCATTTACGGCTATCTGATTGGTTCAAACCTGATTTTAAATGGGTTATATAGTGCAGTATAGTGCTTTTAATACCCTAACGTACTGTATGGTTTGGTCCTTGAGGGGTGCTACTAACATGCCTTAATAGCAAATCCAGCACTTAATCTAGTAAAATAGGCTATTTAAAGCTAAATCGTATTTGGTTACTAGTTTTAAGGGTTAGGGTTAGGGCTAGGGTTAGGGTTATTTAGGATATATCCTGTTGCTGTTAGTTAGTGTGTTTAGGCTGCTGATTGGCTGACAGCTGCTTGTGTATGAATCCCCGGCTGCTTGTGTATGATTTGGTATTGGTAAACTTAATATCTCGGACCATGAAACATACTCCACTGAGGAGCTGCCGGATGTAACTCCCGGCCGCATCTTACAAGGGTGCACCAACAATTCTCTTACATACGAGTTAGAACAGACCGGGTCTCTCACTGGACGGGAAATCTACTTAGCAAGCAGTTGATACCCGCATTTATAAGCGAGCTATTCCCCTGCAGATAAGCTTGCTCAGAGCGGGTTGTAATGAGGGCCCGACAAGGGCATATAACCTACGTTACTGGCTGGTGCAACAAAAAAGCAACACCACACACTCTCCCCGTCTCCTCAATCTAAACATCGATCATGATATTCAACTCCCTTGTCACGGGATCTCAAGCCCCGAGGTGTAATTTCAACAGCGAAAGGCCGCTGCCGTTAACCCCGGACGAGGTTACTTCTGAGTGGCTATCGGAAGCTCTTGGCGTGTCTGTGAAGGACTTTAAGATCAGTTCTGTTATACACGGCACCTCGTCCAAAGTCTTTGTGGACCTCGTCTTTGGTGATGGTGTCAAGACTGAGATTCCTAGTAGGGTTGTGCTCAAGGGAGGGTTCAATCCGGTGATTCGCGAGACGGTTCCTCAGATGTTACCGACTTACCGCCGCGAGGCTGAGTTTTACTATCATGTCGCTCCGCAGACAACGATGCTTCTCCCTAAGATCTGGTTCGCCGGCACAGATACCGTCAACGGCCAAGGCATATTCATCATGTCAGATATATCAAGCGAAGCTACCTTTGGCACACCGTTGGAGCCCTGGGCACCTGAGCGAGTCGGCGAAGCATTGAAGCAACTCGCCAGTCTGCACGCAAAGACATGGAATACCAAGGAGGAGAAATATCCTTGGCTCTTTGGCAAAGATGGATCAAAGCTGGAGAACCCTGTTCGAAACATTATCCTTGCGCTGTTGGCGCCTGCACCATGGGGAGCACGCTTCGATGAAAAGGTTCGGCCGCCTGTTGCGAAGGAATTGCTAGATCCTGATCGTATACGAGAGGCTTTCCAAGCTCTGTGGAAACATGCCGATGCGGATCAAAAGTATTACTCACTAATTCACGGTGACGACCATGTCGGCAATACCCTGATTGCGAATGACGGCACTCCTGGGTTCATCGATTGGCAGGGCTTGCAGTATGGACCATCGGTTCTTGACTTGGCTTATTTCCTCACGGGTGCTTTGACGGTTGAGGATAGACGGAAGCACGAAGCAAGTCTTGTTGATACATATTTGGAGGCTTTGCATAACGAGGGAGGACCGAAGTTGACAAGGGAGGATCTATGGGATGATTATCGGCGATACAGTCTGCAGGGATTCCTTTGGGCGATGACGCCTCAGACTATGCAGCCGGATGAAGTGGTGTTTGCTATGGCGGAGAGATACTCTGCTTGTATCATTGACCATGGAACTCTTGAGTTACTTGGCGTTTGAGTTAGCAATCGAGAGCAGATATGAATTACTAAAGAACAAACCATGCTTATGTTTGTTGGATGATAAGGAATCAGATGAGTGACAAATGACAAATCTGGCGGACAAGCTGCATAGTATGGTGAAGGGTAATACAAAGAGCCGCGTAGGACCGCTGAAGATGAGTGCCGAAGAAGCTGCTAGATGTATCGACGCTAATTAGAACGGAAAAGACCTATACATATTGTCACAATGGTGAGATCTTGGATACACCAAAAACCATTTTATATTTCATCTTTTCTAAACAAATAATCACTAAACCACGACTCAAGCAAATTCCCGAAACCTGTTTACAAAAAACCTAAAGCAAAATCAAGAAATCAAGCGCAAACATCAAAATTACTCAGCAGCGATAGCACCGTCAATGCACTTAGTACCCTCAGCGACCTTGGACACAAAAGCCCAGCCTCCATTGCAGATACCCCAAGAAGTCTCAGAGAAACAGTGCATCATGCCAGACTTGACATCAGAGGGACAGGCCTGGAACTCACCAGACCAAGCGGGAGCGCCGGCTTCAGGCTTGGCTGAGTCAACGGGAGCGGGAGCGGGAGTGGGTTGAGCGGGAGCGCTGGGCATAGTAACCATGCTAGAGGGGGCAGCGGGAGCAGAAGGGTGAGCGGGAGCTGAGGGCTGTTCAGGTGCAGGTACAGGGGCAGAGGGTTGTTCGGGAGCGGGTGCAGGGGCGCTAGGCTGAACAGGAGCCGAAGGGGCAGCGGGAGCACCCTCTACAGGAGCAGAAGGCTGTCCAGGCGCTGGAGCGGGAGCACTAGGTTGAGCGGGAGCAGGGGAACCAGACTCAGCTGGCTTCTCCGGCTCAGGAGCAGCAGTATCATCCTTGAAGTTGGGCTCAACGCCCTTGGCACAAGTACCCTCACTTCCAGGTGTACCCTGCTCGTAAATCTTACCGAAGTCGCCAGGCTCAGGGAAGTTGATGACACTTCCACTAGCACCAGTGGTACACTCCCCAGGAATGTTAGCTCGGAAGATAGCAGGTAGCGTATCAACGTAGCTACTATCATCCTTTCCGCCTACGACTTCAATAGGAGAACAGACCATGTACATCTCGCGATTACCGATCTTGTTGAACCAAGTCCAAGCAAACGTCGCCGGCCCATTCTGCATATCCTTCGGAATAGGAATGTTGAACTGCTTAGTACACTCCTTGCCTGTATCATTCCCACACTCCTTACCGTTCTCACGACCATGCGGATCCGTACCAGTAGAAGCGATGTTTCCCTCCGCCTCAGCGGGACACCCGCCGATGATGCTGTAGATGGTGTGCCACTTCTTAGGATCCTTGGGGGGTTCCTTTCCGTAGGCGACGCTGAACTGGCATGATCCGCCGCCGTGGACGGCGCTGCCCCAGAACTTGACGAGCTGGGTTGTGCCGGCTGTTACCTTTGTGACTTGCTCGGGGTGCTGGGTGCGGCCTTGGCAGGGGAAGGGGAGATCTTCGCTGAGAGGCCAGGTTTGGTAGAGCGGTTCGGTGTCGAGGTTGAAGGGGTGGGGTTCGACCATGATGACGTGGGCAGAGACTTGGGTAGCTGCGAGAGCTAGGATGCTGAGGGTTGACAAGAGAGAAGGCATTCTGATGTTGGTAGATGATACTTCTCTGTAGAGTGTTGTGTGTGTTGATTGTTGAGTTGCAAGATGCAAGATGTAGATATAAGTGTTTGATGGGATGAAGTGAGAAGAGCGTTGAGAGATATTCTGGTTCATTATATACCAGTGTTTGACAGTCACATATTTCGATGTTCTTGGCAACAAAGACTAGTAGTAAGTCACCGAACACAATGCTTGTTGCCTGTAGAATAGTGAACGTACGGCTATCAACACCCAAAACCAGAACAAAGAACAATCGACTTACATTGACTGTTCACTATTTATCAACCCGTCTTGAAGTTCACTGGTTTATGTAACAGGCGACAAATGAATACAGCCGGAAATAACCAAGGTTTTAGACAGTACTATGAACACTTTTGCCTGCCTTAAGGTCTTAGTGCCCGCGAAATCTTAATTGTTACAAGACTGTTGTGCGCGTCATAGTAACACCACTCGATGAACACTCTCTGAACCTTGACCGTTTGGCTGAGAGCTTAAATCGGCAGAGACAACTTGGAAAAAGAAATAAAGAGGTGATAAAGTTAGAAGACCTTTTTTGAGTTTAGGATAAGTTTAGTCTAAATATGGTACAAGTTTAGTATAAGTTAGGAGATATTTATGGCATGTACATCAAAGCCCGGAGGCATCATTCTCATCGCCGTCGCCGCCACTATCGTCATCCTCATCCCCTTCGCCGTTCTCACCATCACCGTGCAAGTTCCACGGGTACTCGTGGTACTGCCTCCAAAACGAAAAGAACACAAACTCCCAATTGCGAAGCAGCCAGCCTGTACTTTCAATGTCGATGGTACCGTTCTTTCCACAGCCTCGACATGGCTCGCCGTCAAAAACACCCGCCACCTGCCCGTCATAAATTTCCAGAATGTTTGCCTTTTGCATAAGGCGGATGTCTCGCATGACATGCTCCCAAGTGTCTTCGAATATATCCGGATCAATAGAGCAGTACTGGACAGTAATAAACTTGAGGGTTGGGGCGTGGCGCTCAATGAAGCTGACGAGTTTCTGGGGGTCGATCGCACCGCAGCTGAACTCGGCGCGGCGAAGTCGGCTAAAGGTGACGTCGTCCGGAATCGCAGAAAAGATGGACATGCCATGAGGCTCTAGGATGAGATCTTCCAATTGGGGCATGGAGGCAAGAAGCCGAGCGATATTTCCCTGATCCATCGACTTCTCGCCTATAAATGCACCGTCATACATATCAGAATAGTCGCTCAGAACTAGGTGGAACTTGGTCATGCAGCTGCTGGAGAAAGAGGAGATAAGTTTTGGCGGGAACGGCGACTCTTCACTGTCGAATAGAAGGATCGGGAGGCCTGGCTGATATAATGAGGTATCTCCCACCTCCAAAGAGGCATCCACTCTGAATTCAGAAAGTCGGATGCTTGGGTGCTCGAGGACTTCCAGGGCAATGACTATAGCACGAGCCTCTCGCCCGATAATGCGGCAAAAGAACCCGTCGGCAAACCAGTTGTTGCCTGCCACGTTTTCGGCCTAAAGGCTTGTCAGGGTTGGGTTGGAACAATGGAAATGGCTAAATGAGCCTTTGACTTACGTCGGATTGAGTATCTGCGTCACGCCTCTCTTGCTCGCCGGCGGTAGGTGGCAGCCCATACTCCTTGATGTATTTTTCCAATTCGTCGTTGAAAAAGTCCAATTGCATCACTCCGGTTCTGAAACCAGGCCCGTGCCACGGCGCTATCCAGTCACACCTCGGCGGGAAAGGAGGTCGCTCCTTCTTGGAAACTCCAAGCCGCCTCCACATCTTGACAACTGGACTGCTAGACTCTTCGCTTTGTGCCCCTGTGTCGAAGTCGTCATCGGCCGTGCGGTTGCTGATCACGAGACTTCGTAGTGATTTGAAAAGAGGGAGGGCTTCTTTGAGGGCAGTGACGTCGGCGTTGCTCCTGCGATTCTCATGATGGCCGACGAGGACAGCCTTGAAAAGATCGTGGAACTCTTTATCTGGTTCCTTAGACCAGATGCGGCCGTCCTCCTGGAACCTTCTTGTCCAGTCATATGCCTTCTTTCGCTGGGGCCACATGTGCGTGTATGAGGCCAGAGTTTTGTAAACCTCCCAGTCGGCGAGACGAGGCGATAAGGTGGTGTCATCGATTACGAGTTCCTTGACGCCGGCAATGAGAATGGGGTTGCTTGCAACAAGTCGGAACACGTCGAGATCAAGCTGGTGACATGAGAGGTAGAGCACAGGATAAAGGTAGGGCGACGCGATACTGTTGAGCTTGCGGCAAGTTGCACGCGCCGCTTTGAGTGCGTTGCCAGGAAGAAGCTCAACCACGGCAACTTGCAACTCGTCGGACAATCGGAGGAGTTGACAGGAGCCCATGCTTGCGAGATGCTGTGATGCTGCGGACTCAGTTGGCGTGAAAGAGAAGATGCGCAGGAGAATGAAGAGGCGGATGTGGAAGGTAGATGTTGCTGCCTGGGTGCCTTAGACAAGTGACCCCCAGCACTGGCAACCGCCATCGGGACTCTTGTGTAACCTCGCGATAGGTGTGGGCCGCCTGCCTCTACGGTTCCAGTGCGCAAGATAAGGTAGGTGACGTGACATGAAGCTGTGACATAAATTTAGGTAAGGCATATGGCTGTGATATAAACTTTGCACAATCTTAACAAATAACTCTGATTTATGAAAACATTGTAGAATCTCATCTAAGCTTTAGGATTGCAACCTGAGCTCGCCGCTACACAAACAGAAGAATCACCATAGCTGCCGAATCATCGCAAACTGTTCCCTTACGGATCAGGGCCGAAAGCACCACTCAGCAGCATCTCATTGACTGCCTCTTCCTGCGCATTCAGCCAGCGAACCCATTTTCCGCTCTCGTCCCCATCATACTTCCAGATCTGCCCGAGATCCTGCAGTGTCTCATTCCTTCCGCAGTCAGTAATAGACCCACCATGGAACACGTTGTCAAAGGACCCTGCCTCCAGCTGTAAGATGGCTTGGTCGTGGAACTCGGTCAAATCATCGGTGATCTTCCACCACGGTAGCTCTGAATCATAGGGCCTAAGGCTGCAGTGCTCGATGATAAGGGTTTTTAACGTGAGGCCGTGACGTCGGACGAAGTCGAGGAACATCTGGGGTTGCAAGTGCCCGCAGCTGAACTGAACAGATCGCAGGCGAGCGAATGTCACCTCAGTAGGAAGAATGGAAAAGATTGACATTCCATGTGGCTCCAGGTACAATTCCTCTAGGTGGATCATAGATTCAAAGATGCGGCGGACTCTGCCTTCCTCCACAATCACGTCGCCAACGGTACCGTATGGCAAGTTGCTAAGCGTAAGGTTGAGCTTGGTGATGTTTGTTGCTGCAGAAAATCCGCTTCCAAGTCGTGCGGCGAATGGGGACTGTCGGTCGAAGAGCGTGATGGCCAGGCCAGGTTGATGCTCTTGGGATTGTATGTCGTAAGTCGCATCGACTCGGAACTCAGTCAGTTGAGACTGAAGCTTGGGATCTTCGAGAACGAGGAGCGCGAGAAAGATCGCCCGCGCCTCGCGTGCCAAGACGAGAAGTTCCGAGCTGTCACAGTCAAACAGGAATTCGGCGCGACCTTGTTTGAATGCTTCCTAGTCATCCAAGTCATCCTCGCTCTGCTATAAATCAGCTACACTGACAGAGGGTGATCAAAGGTGGACTTACGTCGTCTTGCTGCTCAAGGTAGAGGTCATACGTAGACTGAACTGCAGTCATGTTTGAGACGCCATTTTTCGTGATATCCATCACCAGTCGGTCATCGAGCCAGTCCATAGTGTTGACTGGTGTCCTGTCCTGGAGGCCTTGGGTGGTCGGATGCCAGTCGCACCTCGGGACCAAAGGCAAATATCCCTCTGTTTCGAAGCGCCTCCACACCTTGACCACGGGGCTCGATGAGACGCTGCTTTGAGCGCCTTCCGAGAACCGGTCGTCTGCCATGCGGTTGGTAAGAACGAGGGTCTTGAGATTCTTGAGTCCTGGAAGTGCTCTCTTGAGCGCGTCGAAATCTGCGTGGGATAGGCGGTTCTCATGATGACCTTGGGCGGTGCTGCTGAAGAGCTCCCAGGCCTCTTCACAGGGTTTGACCTTGGAAGGCTCCCGGTTCATAAAATCAGGGTCAAGGGTCTCGCCTTCGTCAAGTTCCAAATGGTCGCGTCGGTCATCTGCATCCTCTGGGAAGGTGACCACCTTCTGGTACGTTGGCCAGTCGCGGACCGACGGCGGAACAGTGGTATCATCGATAACCAGCTCACGTACACCGCCGATGAGAAGAGGGTTCTTGGAGACCATGCGAAAGACATCGAGATCCAGCTGGTGACAAGAAATATACAAGACCGGGAACAGGTAACGCGATGCGATGCGGTTAAGTCGCTTGGAGGTCAGTCGTGAGGCTTTTATGACGTTTCCTGGGAGGAGCTCGATGATGCCGTCGACGACCTCGTCTGGGCAGTCGAACAAGCTGACTGGCGCCATATTGTGTTGACGGACGGCGGGTGCTTGTAGGCGCAAAACGTGAGACTCTTGTGTGATGGTTTGAAAAGAAATTCTCAGCAGTGAGGAGGGGGGAAAAGGATCGCGATGGCCTCGCCACACGTGACACGCGCAGCTTCGCGTCCGGCTGTGTAACCTCAAATTGCAGTATCTCCTGGCGCCTATCTAACATCCTGAACTAGATGCTATAGTAATGCTAGCGCTGCCTTGTAGTAATTTTCTCTAATAAACTTCAAGGTAAGTTAACTATATAACTACATAACGTTTATCTCTTATTAATAATATTTATAAATATATATTATACCTTAGTTTTAGACTAGCCTATTTATACTATGTATTTTCTATAAGTCTTATATAAATAACCTGCCTTTATTAAGAACTCTAGTAATATCCTATAATACTTAGCGTTAGGGGATAAGTGCTAAAAGTGGCGTATTAAATCCTAAATTGCAGTAAAGTACACTATCACTAAAATAAACTAATATAGATTTTCTAGTTAGATGACTTTTACGGCCACAGTAAGGACTACGCAACCCAAAACTAATATGCCCTGATACGTAAGCAACTCGGCAGCATATAAGGCCAACTTGAATCAATTTCTGCCAAAGTAGGGTCAGTGTACCTGTTTTTACATTAAATAAACGCTCCTGAAGCTCAAAGGAGTCTGGCATGTATCACTGGTAATAGAAAATTGGGGAAAACCTTAGGGCAAAAAATCCCTCTATATTGTATGCCAGAACCCGGCAAAAACCACGTAGCAGCTTCTCTCAACCAATAATGGACGAAGGATGAGTCAGCTTGATGTCGAACTCGGACTCCGTTCATTATGTCCGTGCATCCCTCTCAATCAGAAGCAGGTGCCCTGTGGGAACTTGTTCACTCCACACATGCACTGCCCCTTTGCATCACGAGGCTCCGAGCTGTACCTAAGACAGCAACGCTGTTGAAAACCGCAACCTTGGCAGTCGGAATAAGTACAGCATGGGCTCCCACCAAAGACCTGGCGCTCTCGACACCTCTTTTCATCAGCTGGATTCATTGACACAGTATCGTTTGCCATTGCAATGCCAGCAACAAGCGTAAGGGCAAGAATCGTGAGCTTCATGGTCTATCTAATGTCAGTGCGCCTTCGTGCAATGCGACCCGGGTAAGTGATTGGTTAACTGACGAGCAATTTTTTTCAACTACATTAATATATTAGCTCAAAATACTTATTTCTGTCGAGCTTTTTCTAGAAAGCATATATAAAGGGACCAGAGTGACTTACTGGTGACTAAGAGAAGGGCTGGATAAAGATTGCTGGATGAAGGTTGAAGCTTTCCGTGTTTGACGAGGAACAATTCCTTATATAGGTACATTAGAAAAAACAATTTTAGTTTCCTCAAATAAGCGGTAGCAGCAAGGGAACTCACTGATTAATAGTTTCAAGACAAACATAAGTTGCCTGTCTCATTAACAGCAATGCAGAGGTTAGCCCAATTCCTACTGTTATGTTCCTCAAAATACTTCTAACATGTATAGTAAAGGTAAAGGAAATCTAAAGTACCTCTTTATTCGAGGGAGGAAGGTGTCTAAGACTTGTAGTCGGCCCGGACCCATACGGCCAATGTATTTATGAATATTGTCTCAGCCCTGGGACTCTTGGCTGCCAGCTATTCCGGAGTCAACTTTCGGTCCGTTTCAGTCCTAGAAACAACACTCTATACAGTAGGGGGCAAAAAGT